>APFE031268782.1:23476-76051 GCA_000404065.3 Pinus taeda
TTCTTTTATAATTATAAAATTCTTTTTAATATGATGGAATAAATTAAAAGTATATATGGTATAAAACATTATATTAGAGTGGACAATGTATATTTGTATTGACTTTCGTAATTCCATCTATGTCAAATGAATTTTTGACCATGAAACCCTTATGCAGGGGTTCTAGCTCTTCACTTTAATATTTAAAAAAGGGGTTTTGGCCCTTCACTTTAAAATTTCGAAAATAGAGTGCGAGTTAATTCAAACAATGATTCACTAAGAAAAACAACACACCCATTAAAAAGATTAAGTTTTTCCATAAACAAATGGATTCCTTCTTATAACCTTCCTTTGGCTTCATGATGTATCATTCTTGATGTTTTTCTATTCTTTATAAGATGCATTACAAAAAATGTATGTTAATACTAAACAAAATTTGATCTGGATTAGTATCTCATGCATTGCACTTATGATTCAAACTTGGTTCAAGGAGGACTCTTGATGAAGATGAAATTTAGTAATGGTAGCATCGTAAACACTTTCAGATACATATTCCTAAACAATTAAGGCAACCACATCTTTAACATATAATCTAACTCATGCAATGTAGTTGATTAAACTTTACAAATAAATAGAGTTTTCATCTGATGAAAATATGTGCATTATAATCTTTTGCACTAGTCTAGGGTCAACCTAAAACCCATTTACAAGCAATATATGCAAAAGGAGTATACATGGCATAAACATATACACTTTTATTCTCTTGAAATAGTTTACATTGTTCTCACTAATGTCTATTAATGTTTCTACATAAGTTTTGGGGCTTGGATTGGATATCTTGATTACACTTCTTTGCATGGTGCTCTGGACCATAAGCCAATGCTTAGAGACATATGCATATATGCTGCATTTGCGAGCTCATGGTAGACACTTGAATATTTTAGGAAGACATTCATTAGGAAGCATGCTAATAACGTCTTTTTGTTCAAGCTTTAGCTTTGCCTCTCTAAATGGTATAATGAAACTTTCCACAGAGCCTTCTCTGAGGACAAAAAGTACTTCCAATCTAGGTTCAAGAGGCAATAAAAGATTTGTAACCACATGAAGAGAAAACTAAGGCCTTCTAAAGTCTTCATCACCTAGAGATTAATGACATTCCACCCTTAGCACAAAAGATATAGTACCAACCATTTTTTTACTGTGTTATAATTTTCTCTAAAAATGTCATGGCAAGTGTGCCCTAAATGTTGGGAATTTCAAGATCAAGGCACTAATATTGATTATCAAATTATGTGAATACACCAAAAAGGCTCAAATCATATTTTCTAATTTGTAGAGGGAAGAGAACTGACCCTGTAATAGATCTCTCAATGAAGATGGTCTCGCTAGCATGACATCATGATCCAATGGATTAAAATTTTGGGCTGTGAGTAGTTAAGAAACCAAACCCATCCAACATTGGGACTTGGGAGTAAAGACTAGTTTTATTGATTTTGAAGTCAAAAAAGGGTTGTAGGCTATTATGTTTTCACTTAAATTCTCATGTTGGTGTGTAGAAATGCACCATTTTCTTCTCCAACATAGTGCCTCGTGTTAGTTATCAATCTTGTAGTCTCCATTACATTCTCTAATGCATAATCCAATGCTTCATTCCACAAACCATATAAACTAATTGCATGAGATTTCATGGTCATAGATTAAAGATTCCAACTATTTATGAAGGTATAGAAACTCGGTCTTTCTTTGGATAACTTCAAACATTAACATTTGGATAGTAGTATATGCAAAATACTCATGGGGATAAGTGTAGTGCTTAGAAATAGCATTGATGGCAGAAACATATCCATACCATTATAATTGAGCACTCTATGTGTTATAATATCTTTCATAGTAATTGTTTGAAGCAAGATGTCTACGACTGACATTTGATTAGAAAAAATGTCTGCAAAGTTTCTTCATGGGATAACAGATGATCCCTAGATGGAGATATAAATGTTGAAGCAAATTGGGTGAATGTCAATATTTCTCCAGTTCTTTTATAAACACCAAATTCTTATTGACGAGTGGTTCTATGGATCAAAAATACTTGATGCAACTTAGTCATCATCTAGTAGCCCAAGACTTGACACTAGTGGAGATAACAATTATGTTCAGAATGTGGTATGACTGTGCACATATTTTCTCAAAATTTTGTGTATGTTTTTATGTGCTTAAAGAGTTGAATAATTTTATATTTTCTCTAATAAATATCAAAACACTCATTATCTGTATCTCACCAGGTAGCTCAGAGGTAAGGAAATTCATAACCTTTTCTTCATCCTCATCAATGAAAAAATCCTTAAGCTTATGCAATTGCAAAATTCCATTCTGAAACCAATCAATTCATATATCATAAACTGTGGGATAGAGTGAGATGTGGGAATCATATTGCATGTTTTCAGTCCTTCAAAATTTTGAATAAAAATTTATTTTTAGGGATTTTCTCAGCATTTCAATTAAATATCTTACTCTACAGCGGAAAAAAAATCACAAAGTCTTTCCATAATTTATCCTCTTTATTCTAGACATGAATGTAGCTTCTTATGTTGTATATTATCCATGGCTCCCTTTCGTCTTTGATTGCATCAATGGTTGACATACACTTTATTAATGTCATGACATGTCTTATAATTGAATTTGAGAAGAATGGAAGCTTTAATCTTTTAGATTTAAAAAAAATTAGGTTTCAAAAATTTGTATAATAGTTCATTAATATCGGTGAAAATATTATTATGAAGAAATTTAAAAGATGGACATGTGCATATAGTACTTTCTTTAGTTGGAGGGTTTCAACATAATTTCAAGTCTACCACGAACAAGGAGATCCTTGTGAGATCCTTGTGATTGTTTAGTCCCATTTGCTTGCTTTAGATAACCTTATTGTGACTATAAAAGTTCAGAGACAAAATTAATTTAATAATGTAGGCATAGATATGGGAACACCATAGTTAACATGGCATTCATGCTAGACATTAATAATATTTATTAGAGAATGTAAAGGGCATTAATAATAATCATTAAGGGATTAATAATAATGATTGAGGTGTTATTTTTTTAATCCACATTTTATTAATGATGAGTGAAACTTTATCTTGAATGTGAAACACATTTTTATTCTTAATACAAGTTCTATACTATACCATCAACTTATGGTGTTTCCTTTGCAACAACTAATACAATTGCTAGTTAACCAACTAGTAAAGACTATTTTATTGAAAGTAATTTATATAACTGCCATATGCAAGGCTCTAGAGAGAACGAACATTATTGGAAAATACAACTAAGATGACAGTAATTTCATAAGAATGTCAAAGCCAAACGAAGATAAAGAAGCTCAGCACTACCGCACTGGTAAAATATATAGATATATATTTGAAGAAATTCATGTTCATAGTAATACGATGGCTATCTGATAGAATGTGTAGAGAAACCATGAATTCAACATTTATTGTCCATAAAAAGAGGAAATGTAAGGATATTAAACACATAATTCTTGAGGATAAGATAATGTACTTCCAAGAAAATAACCGTACAGTGTCTATCCAACGTGATTATGCTAAAGAGAAATAGAAATCCAAAATATGCATTCATATGCACCTGTATATTAAAGTAAAATATTCTGAAATCTCTAAATTTCACTTTTACCTGAAGATATTCATATAAAAAAATGTATGTGCTTAGACGCATAGAAGCCACGCAAATGATGATGTGTTGATTGCTTTTCACGAGTAGGCATGGAAGCCACGCAGATAAGGATGTGTCCATCGGTAAACATGAATACACACGCAAATTGTATATTAAAAATGATTTACCCTGGAGGGTTTTTGTGAGATCATACAGAAATAGCTATGTATATGTTTATTAGGACTAAAAAAATATTGCAGAGGGATTGATGATCCCACTGACAGGTTCTATCTAAAGAAATCGTCTTGAAGGATAGGCATGCATGTTAATGGATTGTGACCATAGTGTGCATCGAGTAGTTAAAGGGACAGGGTTACCGAAAAGGCTCCTTCCTAGTTGCTTAACCATTAACTAGAACATGAACCTGAACTAGTGGTGGAGCAATCATGCGGTGTAAGTAAGCATGATGATGCCTTCATATGGCTGGAATCATAGATAGAATCAACCATCCATTCTTCTCCATCTTGACAACAATAGGCACCAGGCTCCCGGTTGAAACAACTTGTTGGATTGCCTAGCTCACAGGTTTAATCTTTGCCAATTGCTTCTTCAAAGACCCTACAAAAATTTTTCTTTGCTAGCTCACAATGTAGTTATGCCCAGCAACTTCAAACAATTTGTAGGAATTTTGCTTTGCTAGCTCACAATGTAGTATAGCCCAGCAACTTTAAACAATTTGTATGAAAATGCCGAATGTGAGTAATTATATTCGATAGAGATTTAAATTTTATAAAACTAAAATTTGGAGATAAAATAGGATTATATTACATTCAATTTTTTGAGATAAAATATGATTATATTACATTCAATTTGCAGACACAATTGCACACAGTATGGTGAGTTAAACTCTTACACTATGACCAGCCAAAATTAGATATCAGATCTTTGCTTCTGTTTTTCTATGTTTTCGTATCATTTAATTTAGACATTGCAGCTAGCTAAAATTAGATATGGGGAGTTAACTCAGCGAATCGTCGGGAAAATTCCGAAAAGTATTTCATCCTCTTCTATTATGCTGAGAGTCTTCCAATCATTTCATCTCATGATTGATAGGTAAAATGACTTAAAGGTGAAAATAGCAGGATCACAAACAAAATAGCTTTTAATATCTTTTTCTTTTATTTTTATCTCAATTCCATTTTAGCAACCTTCTCACTGATTTTAGGTTATTTATATGTGTAGAAAATGATACCCCATTATACATTTTGAATTTGGATAATTTCAATCTTTTTCTTCTATTTTTATCTCAATTCCCTTTTAGCAACCTTCTTACCGATTCTCAATTCCCTTTTAGCAACCTTCTTACCGATTTTAGGTCATTTATATGTGTATAAAATGATACCCATTATGCATTTTGAGTTTAGATAACTTCAATTTATATTTTTCTTAAATGTTCCCATATTTGTGAAAAAACTTTCCTAAATCTATAAAGTGAAGTTATAAATCTAACAAAAATAACCCTATACTTTTCTAAGTCTATAAAATGAAATGAAGTTATAAATCCAACAAAGTTCATAAAGTGAAGTTATGAATCTAACAAAGATAACTGATTTAGTACACGAGATTAACCCATTAAATTTTTCAGCGACTATTTGCGCCATGTTGAAAATAAACAACTAACCCTATAATAGACTTAACTAAACTTAACTGATCTAGTATACAAGATTAACCCATTAAATTTTTCAGCGACTATTTGCTCCTATGTGAAAATAAACAACTAACCCTATAATAGACTTAACTAAACTTAACTGATCTAGTATACAAGATTAACCCATTAAATTTTTCAGCGACTATTTGCTCCTATGTAATTGAATTTTTACCTTGTAAACTGGTTTTCTCATAATTCTGCCTTCGCAGCGTTAATTCTTCTTTCTTGTAAAAAAGAGGGCCACTCGTACATGTTTCAAATGAAGAAAGGACAGGTACATGCATGAATTTGATGTAAACTGGCACAGACGTATTAGCCAAATTTCGGTATGGATGGCAACTAAATGAAAATAAATTGAAAATAACATTTCGGCTAACATGATCTCTTTACGAATTGCATGAAGCCCACAGCATTGCACGGTTTTATTTCGATCAAGCTCGGGAAGACACGCTCTAAGCCCAGCGGACTGCTCGGAGTGCAAACATGATCTGGATTTGGTTCACTTTGAGAGTTTCATGTCTCCGCAGCAGTCATATTCAACGTACGCCAATTCCCCAACACTTTTGACAAGGTTTGGCCCACGGCTCCTTCTATGGCCTGGATCTAGGTAGCGTAGCACCCTACGTGCTTTAAAATTTTCGATGGCAGGCAGCTTCCATAGGTTGATCATAAAATTTAGATTTATTATTAACGGTCCATCCACAGTAGCGAGAGAGGAGGCTCCGAGATCTATCGAAGTTTTTCATTCTTCTCACATTTTCCTGGTCCATCCTGTGAGGAGTAAATCCAGAGTTACCAACTTTGATATAGAGAAAGAAACTTGAAATGTGAACACAAAAAAATAAATAAATATAGTTTTTGTTACATCTTAATCACAAAATTATAGCAAACATATATAGTATAGTTTTTCATTACATCTTAATCACAAAATTACAATAAACATATATAGTGCTTAGCATATCTAACAGTGTCTAGTGCTTATTATATTTAACAACTTCTAAACTGAGAAATTTCATTTCGTTAGCATATGTAACAATTTTTAAACTGAGAGATTGGTTATTGAGAAAATATCTCAACAACAAAATTACTCAACATGTTGGAGGTACTACACACCTATGACTGCATTAATGGCACATGCAGACACTTAGTTAAAGCATTCAATGACATGCAAGGCTTTACCATTGGAATCTTCACCAGATTGGTGCCTTTGACTGTCCATGCATGCATGGGACTACATGCAAGATCCTTTCTGCATGATTTACTCCCTGATTTGCTCCTCCTTTCACTCTGCAACTGGCTAGTTCTCTACGGAACTTGCTGTAGGTGTTGAGTCTTCTCATTGATGAGTAAATGCAAAATCCTTTCTGCATGATTTACTCCCTGATTTTCTCCTCCTTTCACTCCGCAAATGGCTAGTTCTCTCCAGAACTTGTTGTAGGTGTCAAGTCCTCTCATGGATCACCACTATGGCGCATTACCTTAGGATCTTGACCCAATGATGCTATATCATGAGCATTGTAACCTATTTTTTGAATTAATAATTCTTTTTGTTCTTTCGATTTCTTTTAGTATTTTTTCTCTGCAAAGTTGTATGTTCAACCTTTACTAGCTAGATTCATCTGTGCAGGTTTTCTAACACATTTACATGGCACACCGGTACTTAATTTTGCACGTATTACAGCTTGGAGATTGAAGATCGATCGAAAAATGGAGTTTCCCAAAGCATCAACCCTAACACCGTACAACTATCACGAATGGAAGAAACAAATGGCTCGATACCTTCGTCAGAAAGGGTTGTACAGGATTACCATGGCTACAGAAGTGGAACCCAGTTCAGCCATAGAGAAATCCAAGTACCTCAACCGCATGGATGAGGCCCACAGATCCATATGCATGTGCATCTCCCCAGAGTTGCAGGGAAGGACCAAATGGCTCGATACCTTCGTCAGAAAGGGTTGTACAGGATTACCATAGCTACGAAAGTGGAACCCAGTTCAGCCATAGAGAAATCCAAGTACCTCAACCGCATGGATGAGGCCCACGGATCCATATGCATGTGCATCTCCCCAGAGTTGCAGTTTCATCTATCTTCCTGCAGTACTCCCAACGAGATTTGGAAAAAGGTTGAAGAACTCTATGGGAAACAGGATGAGATGAAAGGACATCTGCTCAAAGTGGAGCTGTTCTCATTGGACCACAAAACTATGACAAAGTTCAAGACTTCTTCAACAAATATAATGTTCTATTGCTGCAACCCAAGGGTTTTGGAATTGACAAATCCAAGGAGGAGAGTCGCCAAGTTCTTTCCATTATGTCAAAGATCGGACCAAAATACTCCGTCTTTGTGTCTACATTTCATTCAGTAAGGCTTGCAATAGGTAAATCCTACAGTATGCCTTCTCTCAAAAAGTTCATTGAATCCATCACTTTTGAGCAAGATAAACTCATTGGTATGGGGAAAATAAAACCTCCAAAAGCACATGCACTTGCTGTGTATGATGGCAGCCACAATAAAAATCATAGATCTGATTCAAATCAGAAAAATCAGCAACAAAAATACAAGGGAAAGGCGCATTCCCATCCAAAGAAGGAAGGGTACACCAAGCCCTTCAATGACTCCTCTGGCTCCAGAAATGTGAAAGGGAAAAAAACATACAAATGCACCTACTTTCACCAAGGATTCCATCTAGAATCCTCTTGCATGAAGAAACAACTTGACCAAATGGCAGAAATCCTTGAGAAGTAGAACCTTGGGGACCACATCCCTCGTGCCATCAAGAAGAAAATTGAGGATCCACCACACGGGAAAGGTAACAATTTTCATGCTTTAGTTCCAATTAACTCTTCCCCTAATGCATGGATTATAGATTCTAGTGCATCACATCATATGGTCGCTACAAAAGAAGTTTATTTCTCTTTGGATGCATGAAAAGGACCTCCCATCCTCATGGGAGATGACTCACCTATTGAGGTCACTGGAAATGGTAGAGCCGAACTTTTACACGGAAGCTTTGAATATGTGCTTCATGTTCCAAAACTTTCGGTAAACCTATTTTCAGTTTATTAGATCACTCATTCTAGCACCGGAAAAAGAGTAGAATTCACTCCAAATGCAGTGAACATATATGACCTACATAGCAGCTCCAAAATTGGAACTAGTGAGGTAAACAATGGAGCTAGACTGTATACATTTTCTGAATTTATGAATCTAAATCTTCTTTATTGTTTATTGATGCTGATGATAGTAGTAGGCTTTGGCATGAGAGGTTTGGTCACTTAAATTACAAGTATATGCAGCAGCTAAGCAACAATGAGATGGTGGAAGGCTTGCCAAATATCATTTTCTTCAAAGGATTTTGTGAAAGGTGTGTCCTTGGAAAACATCCTAGAGAAAAGTTTGACACCAGAAAGACTCACAAAGCATCCTCTCCTCTAGATCTAATCCACAGTGATCTCATGGGGCCTTTTCTTCATCCTTCCATCAACAAAGCAAGGTATGTGCTTACATTTATTGATGATTTTTCATTGTATACTTGGGTGTATCTTCTCAGGGCCAAATCTGAAGTTTTTGTGCACTTTGAAGATTTCAAAGCACTAGTTGAGACACAGTTAGAGAGAAAGATCAAAGCCCTCCATACAGACAATGGGGTGGAATATGTTAACACAACACTTCATAACCTTTGCCTTGAGTCCGACATATAGTGGAAGCACAAAGTTCCATACACTTCGTTACAGAACGAAGTTGCTGAGAGAAAGAACCGATCTCTCAAAGAGATGGCTTCCTGCATCTTGAATGCTAGGTCACTACCTCATCGGCTATGGGCTGAAGTACTTAATTGTGTTAACTACATCTAGAACAGATCTCCTCATAGATCTGTCAAGAATCAAACCCCCTTTTGAGGCTTGGAGCGGCACTAAATCGAAGGTCACCCATTTTTGTGTTTTTGGCTCCCAAGCATGGGCTGAGATCTCCTGTGAAAAGAGGAAATCTCTTGATCCACAGATAATTGAGTGCATCTTTGCTAGATACCTTGATGGTGTGAAGGGATAATGACTTTTGGTTTCCTCTACGGAAAAGCTCATCATTGAGTGAAGTGTCCAATTTGAGGAAATTATCTTACATGCACCTCAATTGCCACATGCAAACACCTTTTATCTACCTCATGACCAGGATGATGACTCAGTACACTCAGATGCAGATACAGAGCATGTAGATGTCAAGGTAGAGCATGTAGATGTAGAGACAGAATCTTCAGATACAAATTCAGTGCATGCATATGATGATCCACATCCAAGCCCAGATCAGACTTTCAACAGTGAATCAACTTCCCCTGTTATAAATCAGAGAACAAGGAGCTTAAGTGAGATATATGCACAAAACCACCCAGCTACTAGAAATGGTCTTGTGGGGGATAATTCTGATCCAGAGAGGACTAGCTTAGATTTTATTGAACCTCCTCTTTCACTCACTGCAACTGAACCAATGCCATCCCAACATTGCCATGGAGGAGGAGTACAACTCCTTCCTCAAGAACCAGACCTGGGATCTGGTCCCCCTTCCTTTAGGAAGGAAACTTGTCCGATGAAAATGGGTCTATAGGACCAAGAGTGCTACAGATGGGCAAATCACTAGACAGAAAGCCAGGCTAGTAGCCAAAGGCTTCCAGCAAGTGCATGGCATTGATTATGATGAGACCTTTGCTCCAGTAGCAAAGACGAATTCCATACACCTTGCACTTGCCATTGCGGCTGCCCAGGGGTGGGAAGTACATTGGATGGATGTGAAGAATGCCTTTATTCACGGAGACCTATTTGAGGATATCTACATGGAGCAACCACATGGTTTCATTCAGGATTCATCTGTGGTCTATAGACTGAAGAAGTCTCTCTATGGCCTTAAGCAGACCGCGAGAGCATGGTATGTGAAGATGGATTCTTTTCTATTATCACAAAACTTGGAAAGATGTAAGTTTGATCTGAATATTTACATGCTCAAGACACATGACTCTCTTCTTATCTTAGTTTTTTATGTTGATGATTTCCTCATGACTGGTAGCTCGGCTTCAGCCATTGTTGCAGTCAAGAGGACCTTGCATGATAGGTTCTTCATAATGGACATGGGTCCATTACATTTCTTTCTTGGTCTTCAGATCAGCCAGGATGCCACAACCATCAAACTCTCTCAGGCGAAGTATCCACGGGATCTCCTTGAGAGATTTCACATGAATAACTACAAGCCAGCACTGACTCCTTTTTTGTCTAGAGTCCGCCTTGCGGATGGAGTTGATACTCCTTTAGTTGAGATGGAGGTGACACTCAATTAGTTGATAGTACTCTCTACCGACAGCCAGTGGGGAGGTTACTGTACCTCAGTCACTCAAGACCAGATCTCTCATATGCAGTAGGGGCAGTTTCTAGATACATACAGGAGCCACTTGAGCTACATTGGAAAGTTGCCAAGCACATCCTCCGATATGTGTAGGGCACCATCACCTTTGGGATTTAGTATGCAGCATGCAATACATTGAATCTCCTTGGCTTCATAGATTCTGATTGGGCAGGTGATAGCATTGATCACAAGTACACCTCCGAATATTCACTCAGTCTAGGGTCTGGCCCTATCTGTTGGTCGAGCAAGAAGCAGGTTGCTATTTCTCTCTCTTCAGCTCAGGCCGAGTACATAGGAGTAGTCAGCATAACCATTCAGGCTCTGTGGCTACAACACTTCCTCACTGATTTGGGTGTCTAGTTCCACCAGCCCACTGTCATTTGGTGTGACAACTAGAGCACTTTCAAATTTTGCAAGGATCCAGTATAGCGACAGCGGACGAAGCACATAGAGATCCCTATGCACTACATCAGAGACTTAGTACATGATTGGGTCATTGATTTGTAGTTCTATCCTTCAACAGAACAGACTGCAAACATCCTCACCAAGACATTCAGTAAGTAGAAGTTTCAGTCTTTGCGCAATCGTCATGGAGTGAAGGACATAGTTGCTTAGCAACTGTCTTTTCTTCCTCTTTTCTTTTGATTATATTGTATTTTGAGGGGGGTTTTTCTGATGAGGTTTTCCTTCTTTCCTCAATTTTAGTACAAGTTTCATTGTATTTTGGGTGACCTTTGGCCTTAGTTTCCAGGGCCCATTTTCTATTTTTCCCCATAGTGGTGTTCACGGGGGGTGTTGGAGGTACTACACACCTAGGGCCTTGATTAATGGCACATGCAGACACTTAGTTAAAGCATTCACTGACATGCAAGGCTTCAGCATTGGAATCTTCACTAAATTGGTGCGTTTGGCTGTCCATGCATGCATGGGATTACATGCAAGATCCTTTCTGCATAATTTATTCCCTGATTTGCTCGTCCTTTCACTCCGCAACTCGCTAATTCTCTCCGGAACTTGTTGTAGGTGTCGAGTCTTCTCATTGATGAGTACATGCAAGATCCTTTCTACATGATTTACTCCCTGATTTGCTTCTCCTTTCACTTCGTAACTGGCTAGTTCTCTCCGGAACTTGCTGTAGGTGTCAAGTCTTCTCATTGAATCTTCACCAAGTGATGCTATATCATGAGCATTGTAACCTATTTTCTGAATCAATAATTCTTTTTGTTCTTTCGATTTCTTTCAGTGTTTTTGCTCTGCAAAGCGATGTGTTCAACCTTTATTGGATAGATTCATCTATGCGTATTTTTTAACACATTTACACAACAAACTAATTCTAATTCTACCTATTTGCTAAATAAACCTTATTTCCAAAAACTGAACAGAGATTAAACACATTCACATTTCCTCCCAGCCGTATATCAAATCTCACATAATTTGGCTTTACCTGCCGAATTCCAAATATTTTAAAAACTTAAAATGAAACTTGTCAAATAAATTACTTTGAATATTCATATACAAGGTAAACAAGACATGTGGAAACATACAGACCTGTAAACATGCTGATGTTTAAAATGAATAACTACATTGAAATTGAAAAAGGATAGCACATTTCAAATTATAAGAAATTAATGCGTGTTATAGGAAACTGGAGTTTCTTGGGTATTAACACTGCAAGAATGCTGCTCCAACGGGGTTACTCAATCTGTTTTTCAGTTCTGATAACAACACCTTGTGTAATCGAATACGGTGCTTGAATGGGACAGATACAAGTTATTGTGCTTAAAAATAATCTATGCTGCCTGAATAGGACAAACTAAGATTGAAATGAATGGGAGTGTCACCGGTGGAAAGAAGGACGCATGAAACGATAGAGGAAGAAGAAATGTCACAAAATAAAAATTATTGTAACCCACTTCAATATGGTTATTTACATTATAAATATTAGTATCTAATACCGTATATCTAATGGGCGGAATAGAAAGATGGGGAGAGGCTAAGAATTTCTAAAGTGAAGATATGAGGGGAGGTTTGGAATCTTAATCTTATCGATTGAATTATGTATTTTTACATCGCTAAATTAAAATTGTCCATAATTTATAATATTTAAAAAATTCAAAAATTTTGCACATCCAATATAAACCACTTCTTCTATTTAATAATTTAAAATACTTAAAAATAATATAAATGCATTTTTTTATGTAACAAATTTTAACCTTTAAAATAATTATTCATACCCTTATTATTTAAAAAATAGTCTAAAAATCAATTATATTTATAAAGACTAAGTCCCCAATCAAATTAATGATGATAATTAAGTCTACTGAGACCAAACTTTGGTCCGTAAAAAAAAGAAATAGACAAGTTCAAAAATTTTCAAATTAAAATTATTATAGTTTAAATAAAAGATTAAAAAAAAAAACACCAAAATTATAATGACTAAAAATTTATCGAAAGGCGCAAGCCATTAGCTACCTCACAAAATTTACTGAACAAAACATTTACTAGACTCGATTTAGAAAATATATGCGAATAAGGCACTAAATGACCTTTCGTTCCATAATATGCAATCTTTGGGATTCAATTTTTTTTCCAAGGAAATAATGGTTTTAGAAATAATCCGAGATATTTTCGAGGTTTGCATTTGCACGTTACAAGCTCTATTACAACATGGTTGAGCGACTTACAATTCAATTTAATGAAAATTTGACATTCAAAAACATTTATCTTTTTATTAATGGATTAAAGTGGGATGATATTGCTCGATTTAGATGCATTTATAAAGCTTGTTAAGAGATAAGCTCATATGTGTATATTACTTTTTCTAATTTTAATGTGTAAATTTATTTTGTAGTTTAAAATTCGTAAAAAGATTTATATTTTTTAAAATTACAATTTTTTTTTATTTGTAAATTTTAATATATATAGAGAGGGGTACAAATATTTTTAAAAGTGTAAAAACTTATAACTATATTTGAATATAGGGAAATTTGATCATTTTAAAAGCTTTATAACTATATTTGAATATAGGGAAATTTGATATTTTAAAAGTTTGGTATATCTATGTTAAAATGTGTTTATAATGGTTTTCTCTCTACCTCATATAATTTCCATGATTTAAATTACATTTTTGAATGAGAAAATAGATTCAACTCTTTCAAATTTCTCTTGAATATTTGAATTATGTAGATGATACAATTTAAATTTAAGATTTTAATAAATGTTTAAAGTTTTTGAGACAAAATTTACTATTAAAGAAAAGGTTAAAATGTAGAAAGGTAAGGCTACTTAAAATGTTTAACCATACTAATTTTTTTTTTCACATGGTTGATAATATACACATAGTTAACATTGTAATACTTTCATGTTAAATGTATATTGAAATATTTTATTATAGATGACATTTTTTACACTAATTTTTTTTATTAATATATTTTTAATATATTATTCTCCATAATAAATTTAATTATTACTGTTAAAGCTTTTAATATGACATATTAATTTTATATGATAAGAATGAATTATATTTTTTTTCTTATAAAAGTTTATTTTAATTACTTCTTATTTTTTATATAAATATTTCATTGCTTTTGTATTAAAATGTTTTATTATGATAATTAAATATTTATTTAGGTTTTATATCTAAATGTTTAATGAAAACTAACAAAATGTATATTATTTTTTTTGACTTAAATTACAATTAACATTGTAAAATGTTTTAATTTTATTTTAAAAGAAACACGTGTAAGTCAAAATTTACCATGGAAAGAATTACATCTCTCTAATTAGAATGTAGAATGCTACTCTCTAAAAAAAAGAATTTCGTTAGATAACATTAAAATATTTTTATTTCCAATAATTTTATATAATATTTACACAGTTTATTTATGGTCCATCCACATTAAAATATTTTTGTTATCAATACATCTTTAAAAATATGGCTACAAATATTATTTTACTTTGAGATTATTTGAATTATCAATATTTTTGAAATGTTGCTTATTAAATTTATGTTAGGAATTGATAATACACATTTTTAATTTAATTTTTTTCATATTTTTGTTTTATAATTTTTATATATATTACATAAATTGAATTTTTATTTATAGGAATATAAGATTGAAGAAATTATTATAATTGCATCACTCTAATTTTTAATTATATATATATATATATTAAAATCATTTATTGTTTTTTTTCTTTTAGTCAATGTAAAGAAATTGCACTTCTCCGGAGTCCTGAATTGTTGTAAAATGGTTGTCTCAGCATAATGATAAAACACAATTAGCGAAACAAATGTGAACCCTTCCTTTTTCAATCACCAGTAATGTTGTTTGTCTTTACTGTTTTGTTTTTTCAATAGAATGGAGAATGGTCGAGGCGACAGTTGATATGTGTACAATCTGGCCTTGTCAATGACCGTCCTTATCAACGTTATTCCTTGACGTTCAGTACTGGAATCAACGACTCATCACTTGAAATCTGGACAATCTGAGTAAGACGACGACAACCTTTTTATCTATCAGCTGTATATTTAATGAATATATATCTTACTGTGTTACAATCTAGGGAACCGAAGATGCATTGGTAGTCCTCCTGTTTTGCTACCGGTGCCGGTAAGTAGGAATTAGTGCTATATAAAGTATGGAACGGCAGTTGCGCTGTGGTCCAGCGGTAGATCTTTGTATGATTCTGCTTCAATCCTCGACCCTACTCGGTCTTAGATTTACATGAACATGAACGTTATACGATGGATTTTACAGTGGTCAAAGTTCAAGGTTGTATATTCTGACTTGTTTCACTGTCGTGTGAATATTAGCATGACCAGATTTAATAATGTGGTTAATATATTGTCATAAAAATCATTTGAGATATTTTATAAACTACGTTTACCAATATTATATTATTATTATTAACTTAAAATAAATGTTATATTATTATAGGATTATAATCTTAAAGTAATACTAAACTAACTTAATAATAAATCTTTGTTTTAAAAACTTAAAAGCAAACATAAACTGCTTATCTGGCTTAACCTATAACCTGCTAGATAAACTTAAAACATAATAAAATATAATAATCTTATTAAAATTATTAAAACGTAATACTTGCTACCTAAAACCTAACTGCAGCAATGAGATAATGAGCAGGTAAAACGGGTCACCACCATCCCAGTGTGAGCAGCTAACATGGGGCCATCATCTAAAAATGAGATGATTTTGTAAATCCTTTAATCCTATATTAACTTGTAAATTGAAATGGTTAGCAGATAGAAAAAATTATGGAGAACTGGGATGTTTTGGATAACGCACCATGCAATTACTCTGAAGAAGCAATTTGAATTTACAAGTATGATGTATAGAACCAAAGGATATACATTTAAATTATGCATAACACATTATACATTTAAATTATGGAGTGCATTGTACATATACGATATTGCTCTAGAGGTCCACAATCACTTCGATAATGTATGGTTTGCACAAATATACTGATGGGAAAGCAGCACCAAAGCGCGCTCCGCGTGAACGTGAGAAATTGAAACCCACAAAAATAAGCATGGTCACGTGCAAACAAAAAGAAAGGTACTCAAATTTTTAATGAAATTTATATATAATTGATAAGAAACTTGAATTTAAGATGTATAGAGTCAAATGATATGTCAAGCACAATAAAATTGACAAATATTCATAGACTTAGAAATATTGGGGGACCAATAAAATTACAAAAGAGCTGTTGGATGGTGTTTACTTGAAGCAGCCTGCACCTCTCACTTTGCTAGTGTGGTTGTTTGCCACTCAGGTGAGCATATTTTTTCTAGTTATTTGCCATGATGTAGAACAGATGGAATAATGGGGAGTTGGATTTTTTTTAATGTTTTTATTAGATTGGGAAACCCATATTATTATTATTACAACTGCCAAAATTCCAAATGATTTTAGCTGGCAAGTGAAATGATTCAAGGTTGAGAACATGGACAATTACTAACCAAATGGAGAATGAGTAATGCGGACCAACAAGTGATGGTGGGGGAATGCTATGGAATTTGGCACATGTTATCTCAATGTATGAACCAGTATCTATTGAATTAGGTATAAAACTAATAATATTTTCAAACAATTAAATCTTAATTCATAATTTTATATATTTTAATGCATAATTTCACATATTTAATAAATAAAAAATCTCCAAAACCTATTCAATATAAACCAACATTCCTCTAACAACAAAAATCATATTCCAATACAAACCACCTCTATGACTTAATTAAACTCGACCGTAATATTATTAACTATTTACGCGGTCACCAAAATAAGCCGTGTGCCACTACTTTAATTTTAATACATATAATTTAAAATTGCACATATTTTCTTTATATACAGTATTGTGTTTTTAATATTATATTTTGATTATTTATAATTTAAAATTCTTCAAGATTGATAAAAATATGCAGTGTCCATTAGTTGTTTTCACATATCAACGTGATAACTTGATCATATTTTCATTTCGATTTTTTGGTAAAGTATATAAAATTGGATAGATTAGTGTACTTTAATTTATGTAGGTTCGCCATCTCTATATACCATCCACCCTCGGATTAGTGTACTATAATTTATATATGTTATTAGTTCTGAATTGGTTTGGAGCTTATTTTTTAATTAGATAGTATATTTATTATATTTATTTTGTTATTAAGTATAACAGTTTTATTTTAGAGTTTAGTATGAGAGATGTGTTAGTTTGTCATTTAGTTTTTCTATTTTAAAATAAATGAAAAAATAAAAAATTATACTCTAAATAAAAATATAATGTTATTTAATAAAAATATAATAAATAGAATTAAAAGAATGTATGAGTAAAATTTTTAATTTTATACTTTTCAAAATATTTTTAAAGAGATTTAAATAAACTATTTGAAAAAATTATCCTAACGATGTCAACTTATAATTATATTTTGGAAAAAAATTGTTAATATAAAACATTTTAATGGTTTGTTTATAAAAAAGTAATGAAGCTAGGTTATCAATAAAATATTTTTAATAAGAATTAATATTGAAATATACTTCAATATATATTAATAATAAAAATTTATTATAATTTGCATGATAAATGTCTCAATCTACAAGGGTTGTAAAATATTCTAATGTAAATTATATTATTTTAAAATAATTATGTATATGTCATTAAAGAATTAAGTTTTTATGGTTAAAACTTTTATTTAGTACTGTATATACTCTATTTTGTATTTAAAAATACAATTTAACTAATGAAAAATAACACATTGTATTCTGCATTATAAAGAAATTTGCACGTGAAGAAATTTGCAGAACTGTCATTATTATATGCATACCTATTTCATGTTGTACATGGTCAGACTGACATCTTGCAAGATTCGTGTTGGGTTCTCTATGCAAGATCCCAAATAGCAAAAATGCCTCTACCATATTTTCTTCACATTTAATTCCTTCTGCGATTGTTCTAAGACTTTGCTGCACTAACGCTCCCTCATCATGAAATAGGTTGTACCTACGCAGGCTTAGTTGTTATTGTATTTTGATTAATTGCTTGGTCGATAGACAGACCTCCTATTGTTTGAATCCGATGCAACAGTAGTTGTTTAACTTGGTAGTTGTGAAGAAACAGGCCGGAGAGTGAGACTGACTACCTGTCTCTTTCTAAAAAATTGAAAAGCGCAGAAATCCGGTTTTGAAACAGATATTATTCACATCCACTGCTAAGATTGCTTTTTGGATGGCAGTTTTAAGCTCAAAATGCGTAACAGGAAATCTGGATGGAAAAGGATATATATGAATCCAAAATGTCATATTTGAAAAGACAATCATAATAACAGGATTTCTGATCATTTCAAGGGAGTAAAATTTTTGCTATATATTTGACTTGCTCTCTTCAATAAGATGGCGGACCCTTCTTTCATATTCTTTGTGATCATCGATGTATAATTGAGAAGCCTCTCTATTAATACAAAATCTGGATTTGGATCACAAAGTAATGACTGAATTGAGAGGAGAAGTTTAGCTATACCATAGCTTGGGCTCCACTATTCTCTGAAAATGTCCAGACAAATACCATCATTACTGCTAACATTGGGGTGAAATATCTTGGATACAAATTTAACCGTTGGAGGGGAGTCAGGGTAATCCTCCTTCTATCGCAGGGTTAGCTTGAATTGGCCACCTTCCCATGGAGTATTCGGAGACCGGTAATAGTAGCATCCCAGAGCATAAGATTGTCCTCCCACGGAGCTGCATTAACACCTTCAGGGGGACCTTCATTCATCCACTTCAGATGCTTTATCAGTCTTTTCCAGCAAACAGTCAACATTTCGCCTCCCTCGATACCACAACTGGCAGGGCCACGGTAGCGCAATTTCAAGAAGAGGTAGAGAAATTCAACGTCTCTTCGAGGACTCTGTGGCAATCTACCATTTGTTTTATGAAGTCATATACATTCCCTTGGTCCAAATCATCAATGATAGTTGCAAGCCATGCTTCTCTACATTTCAAGAACTGTAAGCGCATTTCATGCTGACTAAAAAGTCCTAAACGACGAAGGCAATTTCGAATGCACGATTGGTAACTTCAGGACAAAAGATTTTAAGTTAACAGCTTCATCATAATTTCCATTTCGTACACACATGTCCTTATGCTGAGTCCATAAACTCACAACATCATATGCCCCATGTTCTCCTCGACAGGCATTATCTTTGGTATTTTTCCTTTCAGCCTCGCAGACCTCTAGATGCATCACTGAGGCTTTCGGATGTAATATTGTACCCTACTTGGTTTCTCTTTTGAATTTTCCACTATCATACGCGGCTGTACAGGCCGTGCCATATCCCTACAGCTCAGAGTTGGACATTGTAGCTGTCAGATGAAAAGTGCGAGAACATTTACATTATGCTCTGGCATATGCTTGGTGGCAACCAATAAGAGCTCCCATCGAGATTTTCAATCAATGTTGCTAACGATTGTGCATTGTTGGGTGCGTTAAAACTTGGGTAACGCACTACATTATGATGCCATTACTTTGTAAAAAATGTTAAATTTGAAGAATTATTGAATTTTGACCTTCCAAAATGGGGCTCGACAAATCAATGCATTAAAGATACTTTCATTGATCGTTTGAGAATTTTCCTAATTCTAGCACTAGGTGAAGGTACTTGAATCTTTTGAAGCTTTAATTTGGCGATGAGAAATCAATTCGCAGGGTTCGATGTAGTTTCCTTGGAATTGATTGTCTTTGGTATCTTGATGATGACACAAACCAGTGTCTACTAGAACTGTTGACAAATTTCATTTGCAAAGAAAGTCAAAAATTCACTCTCTTTTTCACAGTGTGAGTAGTTTGAATAATTTGAGAAGTACATTGTAGCAGCAAGTCATTTGTTGCGTTGAAAATTATACTGCATTATTTGCTACAATGATTTGGTGATATTAGTATCCTGCTACTCATGTAATCGTTGTAGCTATTTATCATTTTATAGGACAATTTGTAGTTGAAAATAACATCATTATATTGGTTTGAAATCAATCGAATGGATGATGTATTGAAACTAATGAATAATTCAATACATTCCATAGTTCATGAGATAGTTAAGATCAACAAAACCTCTCTTTCCAATATTAATATTTGTCTCCAAAATGCACAAGAGAATATTGAGTTTTTACACCTTGAGACAAAGCTACAACAAAAAGAGCTACAACATGGTAAGTGTCATTCTATTCAAAACATTCAGATAAATTTCCATATTGTTGAAGTTCATTTAGATTTTGTACCCAATGAAGCAGTAGTTGTACATGCAGATGTAGAAATTCAGTTTTCACTTCCCAAGTTGGTCATCGGACCTTGGAAAGAGCTTGTCCACAACAAGCATAGAACTGGTCTTGGATATGACAAGGACGTGTCCTTTCATATTCCAGATTAGTCAAAACCCATCCAGTTTGAGAGTGTTGGATTCCTTCATGACAGTGCACCTTCAATTGTTCTAGATTCTATTCCTCTTCCATAGCAACAACAACAGATTGTGAAATGCCAACACTGTGACCAAGTTGGCCACATGAAAGATCATTCTTTTGATCTTCATCCATGTAAGCACTATCATAAAATCAGTCATTCTCCAAATGGATTCTTCAGAAACAAACATCCTACAAGAACAAAGATTCATCTTGGTTGGATTGCTTCTTGGCAATGGGCTTCAATAGCCAAGAAGATATTTTGCTCATACAATAGGTTTTGTTCTTGAATATTGAAAAATCTTGCAGTTGAGATCTCTTCATCTTCTCACCTTGTATCTGATGGGGGGGGAATGATGGTCATCTACAAGCTTCAAAGCCACATCAAGTGAGCCTGAGCCACAACCTACCACACCAGATTCAGAGTTGTAGCCAGAGACAAATATGCCCCTGAGCATGCCTTCATTCGGTGATACCTTTCCAAAGAATTGGGGACACTTCCTCTAGAAGAAGACTTCAGCATCTTGTCAGTTTTGTAAGAGTTCTAGGAATTGCATTAAGCATTCTAGAGCTGTTGATCATCCTTAAACCATCACAGATCGAGACCTCCTCCTTTAGGTTTAGGTACTCCCTTTTATGTAGGGTGAGACCTCCCTTTCATGGTTGAAGGTTTCCCTCTTCAAAACATTAGGAACACTTCCTCCACCAGAAGACCTCAGCTTCATGCTAGAATTGGAAGAGTTCTGGGAACTACACTAAGCATTCTGGTGTTGGTGGTCATCCTTAAATCACCGCCCTTTCTACCAACATTTTAGAGAGCACATTCTGCTTAGTGTTGCCATACATTTTTGCACATTTTGTATTACAACTCTCTTCTTGGACTCATACATAACCCTTCGAATTAAGGGGGGGAATGTTGGACACCTAATTCTCTAAGAGTTGGTGTGGAAGCTGAATAGTCTAAGGAAGTCCAAGAGACCTTGGAATATGAAACCAAAGGTCATGTGAATGTACTATAAATGTATATCATTGCCAATAATAAACACTCTCTCATGCTTATCTTTCCTCTTCTTTCACTGCCATGTATGTGCCTAACAATATCAACAAATATATATATATATAGATAAATTATTTCATCGTTCATTTTAAACAAAAAAGATTATATGAATTTGATATATACAAAAGAAAAGCGAGAAGCATATTTTATGGACCTAATTTTTTTAACTTGACGCATGTTTTTTAAAAATAAAAATGAAATATTTCCTAAACAGAAAAAATGGTAGATATAATTTCTCGATGGGAGTGGTGGAAACTTGGAATTCACCACCTTGTGAATAATGACATATGACATTTTGCATGGGTGGAGGAGGGTAGGTAATCTTCCCTCCCATTATTCTTTGATTAATGTTATTGCCTGAGAGCATGTGAAACATCATCGCTCTCTTATGTGAAAGGGAGTTGAACAATCTTGGGGATTCATGGCGTCTGCAGTAGGGTGGTTAAGTAGCATTGAACTTGTAGCAATTTGGATGCTACTAGGTTCTTTTTGGAATGAAAAATTGTCTGTGTTTCCATTCCATCAGGTTGTGGGTCTCATGGAAGACTTCCAACCATCACTTTACTTGTGGGATTAGGAAGGTAACAACTCTCTCCTTTCCATTATGGGTGATGTTATCCTTTTCATTCTTTGGCCGAAGGAAGTACTGGTAGGAGAAGCGAGTGGTATTGGGTATAGGTGTTTTGGGTCTGGATAGATTCTTGTGTGGGTATTTTGGGTGGTGGTGCTTTAGTTCCCTATGTAAAGTTGTCGATGTATTTTCCAGTAGTGCCATGGTTACTTATGGCAGTGATTTTCCATGGGTTGATTCTCTAGTGAAGGTTATATATTGGTCCATTGTGACCAAAATTGCCTTGGTTTTCTTACCTAGGGTAGTAGGGTAAAGGATTCCTTTCAGGGAAGCCTAATAGCTCTCGCGTCATTCGAGTTTCTAGGAGACTGGGTGTTTGGCTTTCCTTGTTTTCAGTTAGGAGATTTTCTTTTGGATTCTCCAAGTGAGGGGTCATTTGGTAGTAATGCCTAGGTTTGTTATAGATTCGTGGTGAATTTGGGTAGCGGAGACTTGTAGGGCTATGTCATTTTTCCTATTCTAGCTATGGTGTGGAGTGTATGGACTCTAGTGGGGGTCGACTAGTTGGTAGGGTGTGTTGATATTGGTGGCATGGTTCAGGATATGACTAGGTGGATGTCGGCAATGAATTGGGTTCGTCATGAGAATCAAGGTTTCAACTGGGCTTCCACGATGACATCAATTCCACTATGAGTGACCTTGATAGAGCCCATGGTGGTGGTGTGGGTGTCAGTGTTGATAACAGTAGTCATGATTGGGCACATTGCAAGGAAAATCTTTTGGGGGCCGCAGAGCATGCAGTGGGAGAAGATCGTTGGTCGGTTCTTTAGGCGGTAGGGGTGGTAAAATCATGGCACTAGGTGTCCATGGAGTAGGCACCGTGAGCATAGGTACAGGTCGTGGAATAGGTCCGAGTTCATCAGAGTGGAGTAGCAGGATGGGAAACATGGGGTCAATTGAAGATGTAGTTGTTGGTCAAAATAGGAGAACTTTCGCGCAACATACGATGTTCAATTCTATCATGGACACATTGGAATCTCATGACATGGTGAGGAGAGAAGAACACGAGGTAGTTATAGCCATAGTGAATCAAATCCATTACTTTTAATGCCACGTCCATGAGATAAATGTGGTTGTTTGACATGGTGAGAATCTACTAACAGAGAATCTTGAGAAGCTAGAAACATGGCTTGCTCACTTTGAACAACATGTCCATTGCTTATAGCTCCCATCTCCTCCTCCATGAATGGGGCTAGAGAATCCTACTTTTATCACTTCTGATGGCTGATCATTGTAACAAGTGTATTTCTAGTTCTTTTTATTTTTTACTGTGTAAGGCCTATGAGGCTCTAGACTTCTGAGTTGAGTATTTTTATTTTTGCCTATAGCATGGTAATAACATTATTCAACAAACCCAATCGGAGTGAGTCCACATGGATTTTGACATCTATCTACACATCTTTTGAGCAATGAAAGAGCTTTGACTTAAAAAAAAATGGCAGATATAATAAAAAACAAAAATAAATATAGATTATTGGTTAGTTTAATTAGAAGCAATATAAAACATTAATAATCTTATTGATGGTTGTTAAACTATTTAAATATTCTTGCTAACTAATTTAGATCACTATTAACTTCACATTTATGTATATATAGAGTAAAAATAAAAGAGAAATGTATTTTTGTCATGATAATAAAATATTTAACTCTTTATATAAGAATGAGTAACTTAAAGTGAAAAAGATTGATTTACTTATTAGTAAAAATAATGAGAAAAGTAAATACATAATTCATTAATTATTAACATGATATTATTATACATTTTTCATATAATAAATAATAATTAATTCATTCTAAAATATTATTAAATAATATTCAATATGAGTAATAAAAAATAAATTATGTCCATGTTAAGTTAAATATTTCAATTTAAAGTATTTATATATTTTTTATGAGTAAAAAAGCATAAAGTATGTACTATATAATGTTGTTGAAAATATAAATTTATAAGGAAAATACACCTAGATTAATAATTTTACATTCTTACCCCTTTTTAGGTATGCTTTTGAGTGGCTTTTATCTTAAATCTTGCAAATAGTTTTGGCAATTACAAGTTTAAGTTGTGTAGTGCATGCAACTTAGTTATAGAAGGAGATTTTCAAGCCCTTAAATTCATTTATGCTTCAGGATATATATATATAATATATATATTAATTGCCAAACTATTTTGCAAGGTTTAAGATAAAAGCCACTAAAAGCATCTATGCTATGCTTGATATATATATAGCATTAGATGCTTAATGCTTCTATCTTAATTCTTGAAATGTTTGAACTATTATTATCATCTATTCAAGCATAGTCAAGAATGCTTTTTAGTGGCTTTTTATCTTAAATCTTGCAATTAGTTTGGCATTACAATTTAAGTTGTGTAGTGATGCAACCTAGTTTTAGAAGGAGATTTCAAGCCTTTAAATTCATATATATATATATATATATATATATCTATATATATAGATATATACACTCTATCAAGCATAGTCATAGATGTGGAAGAATTGTTTTTCAATATTTTCACTTAAAAAAAGTTTGCACTTCAAGGAATTTTATCTTTCTCAAGGACTTCAATACTTGTGATTGAGATAGATTACTATTTTACATTCTTTCTCATTTTTAAGTATATCTTTGGCACATTTTTGGCTAAAATCTAAAAAATATTTCTCGGAATTGTAAATTATTGTATACTTTTGTTGGAATTGAAGTTGTTGTATACTTTTATTGGAATTATAAATTGTTGTATACTATACGTAATTTTAGTACTCAAAGAAATTTTGGAGAACTTAAATTCATTTATATATTTTAAAAATACAAAATTTTAATAAATTAACCAATACATACTCCCCCTACTCCGAACAGCTCACTGTTTATTGCATGCCTTTACTTTTACTCCGAACAGCTCACTGTTTATTGCATGCCTTTACTTTTACTCATGCATGTATCATGACCTTAACATTTCTCTGTACATAGTAATCTATAATGAGTTTGTTTACTTGCTCAGCGGGTAGGACTTATATTTATGGCATATACTCATTTGCCATATAGGACATGATATATAACATGCATTCCGTCTAAGAAATATTCCTTTTGTTACTTAACAGTGTTTTCTCAACATCATGATCTCCTTTCTCTATTACTCTTTACGCGTTGTACTACTTGTATACAAACAATTCTCTAACATTCTTTCCGTGGATTATAATATTTACATAGTTATTATATCTTTGCATATTAATTCCACCCATTGGTATCTTGTAACCTTTGCCTTGTTTATGTTGGACACTAGAGAACATTATGTTTTGGATTATATCATGGAAAACCTTCATTAGAGACCATACTATGATATATCATTTCACCCATAGAAAATTTTAGGGGCAAATGTTCGCCCTTTGGCGAAATTAAGGGGTTTTAAATTTTTAGTGGGCGAATATTTTGTATCATAGTACATTTTTACAAATCACCTCAAATAGCCCACCTTATTTTAAGGGAGAGGGTCAAAAAGGTAAATTTAGCCCTTGAAATTAGGAGTTACAACCTTCCATTCTCCCATTTTCAAAAATAGGTTTTATTTAAGTGAATCCTATGGGCCAAAAACCATATTTATAAAAGAGGTATGGTAAATTAATAAAAATATAAATAAATGAGAAGTATGGTAAATAAATAAAACATTTTTTATATTTACTCCATAAGTCACCTTATATACATGCAAGGGTGTAAACAAATAAAAATATAAGTAAAGTGGAGGTATGGTAAATAAATAAAACATCTTTAAGATATGGTAAATAAATAAAAATATAAATAAACTAGACGTATGGTAAATAAATAAAACATCTTTTTTATATTTAGTATGGTAAATAAATAAAACATCTTTTTTATATTTAGTGCATAACCCTCCTTCTATTGATGAAGGCTCAAGAAAGAGGTTTTATTTAAGTGAATCCTATGGGCCAAATACCATATTTGTAAAAGAGGTATGGTAAATTAATAAAAATATAAATAAACGAGAGGTATGGTAAAACAAATAAATTTACGAAGACTCAAGAAATGTGTTATATTTAGCTGAAACCTATGGGCAAAATACTATGGGACAAATACCATGGACTAGATTGTTATTAATACCATGCAAAAAAACATTATTAACCCTAACATTAGTATTAATAAAAATAAAAATGGCACATGGTATTGACCCATGGTATTCACCAAAATGGCACATGGTATTGACCCATGGTATTCACTTGGAATGTAGCCTATTTAAATGGGGGAATTAAACCCGCATAGATCCATCTTTACTCTAGATCTACTAACCCCCCTGAGAGGTATCAACTATCTTGATATGCAAACTAGCATAGAGTGAAAAAATATTTGATACCTCTCGGGGGGGCTTGGTGGATGTTGTAATTTAATGTATGTTAAACATTTTAGCTTGGTTAAAATTAAAAATAAAATAAAAATCAACTATTAATTTTATTAATTTTTATAAATACTAATAGTAATTTTTAAGCTCCAGGTTTATGATAACCCATGGTAATACCAAAATCTTACAAGATTTTATAATTGAGTAAAATATTGGCCATGCCTGGTGAGAGAATCACCAAAACATTATATATACATATTATATTATTGATAAAATCGCTTTCCATTTTTCCTATATACCATGGAGATTCGCCCATTTATTATACTTATAAATTTAGAGGGAGTTCTTAAAATTTTCCCTGATTTCACCCTTTTTGATATAGACATTAATTATATTGTGACTTTGGTTTAAAATTATAATGCATTTCCTTTAGAATTTATGAATATGAGCGCAATTGAATTAATTGTGTACTTTGTATCACATGGACGTGTTACTTGGACCTGTAGCATGTACCCAAGTAGTGGTTCGGACATCGTTTTAATATGGGAATTTGCGGTGTGTTTCTCTGGAAGGCTCAGTTGGATTTGTATGATCCAACAGTGTCAAAGCTTAGGATTTATGGTTTTGTCAAGGAACTTATTCTTGTTTCATAATCTCTCTTTCATTTTTGTTTTGTTCTCCATTACACTATGGTACATTGGAATTCTTGTAACTCTCCTTTATGTTTTTCTTAGGTGATTATCATGAGCCCCTTTATCGCAATTCTTCACTTTATATTACTGGTGGAATTTAAAGAATCCTATGAACTTTTCACTGATAATTTTTCTCCATCCTCGTTCTTTTATTTCTATTTACTATTTGTTCTTTGATACAAGTCATATTACTTTTTAATAATGATTCATGTTGTGTAGAAGGCCTTTTCGTGGTTTACTTGTGGCTTTGAAAACATAGTTTTTCTCAGCTTCTATAGCTACGATGTGGACATTGGGTTTCAAACCTTTGTCTTCTCTCTCAACCAAGGAGGGAGATCCTTCTTCCTGGGTTTCCACCGGTAACATCACATGCATGCCTATTCTTGACACAAACTTACTCCTTACATGTTCCCCCTTATTTTCGGTTTATTTTAGTGAAGTATCTATATTTTGAAATAGGTGTGAGTGTGATTCTTCCTGCCACCCACTGTGTCAAGTAGTTTTGGTGAGATGTACTCTAGTCAAAATTGAAGTGGCTAGCTTCTAAACCATGGCAAATATTGTACCCTTAACATGTAGGTATACATCCTCTATCCTTTTTAAAAAAAATGGTTTCTATAATGTATTTTCTCCGTTTTATCAAGGGGATTTCTAACAATGCAAGTTTCATGTCCCAATGTTGGCCATAGTGTGCCCCTTATTCATAACGATGTCATAGGTGAGAAAATTATTTCTTATTGGAATTTTGCGTTATTTGTGACTTAAATTTTCATTTAACTTACATATTCTAGTTTAAATTCTCTACTATGTTGCTACATGTTGCTTCATTAAATCCTCACCATGCATCTTTAGTTTTCAACGAAACTCTTGGTACTCTCAGAGAGCTAAATTCCTTTGTACCCTTTACAAGTCCTTTCATTTGAATAGGAGTCATACTTTTGTTATCTGTTTCTTCTTATTCAACTACAACTTAGTATGGCATAGGAATTCCTCTTGGATGGATAGAAATATTCTAAAATTCGTTAACAAAAAATTGTGCCTTTGGCACATAGATAGAGTTTTCTATGAAGTTCTGGTTCTTTGTTGGATCATTTGTATTTGACTTAGCTATTTTTACATGAACCTTCTTAGGTCATTTATATGTAGATTATTATTTGATGACTTAACTATTTTTACATGAACCTTTTTAGGTCATTTATATGTAGATTATTATTCAAAATGAATAGAGTTTCTATAAATGATATATATACTATTTTTTCGACTCGTGTAATTTCGTTGTTTTCTAAATTTCTCTCTGGTATATGCCCATATTAGTGAATAAGTTGCCTCTTTAAATAGTATATCTATTGCCTTTAAGGAAACCTGCATTCCCTTGTGGGAGACATGTTTTTCTTCTTATAGTATTTGGTTAATTCACCACAATAACTATTTTCAATTTTATTAGTCATTGCCTTTGACAACAGGGGGACTATAGCTATCGATAGATGTTGGCCCAATATTAATCTACTTTGAGCTATCACTATATTTAATTTTTTGCCAATGTTTTCACAAAAATATTTTAACAAAAAAATATTATCTGAATTTTCAATTTGAATGTCTTCTTTCTAGCAAGAATGTATGACTTTCATGATACATCAGATAAAAGGTTTTGAATTTTAATTTGATGCAATTGAATGCTATTTTAGAATTAACATTAATTCCAAAAAACTTAATGATCAGGTGCTTTCTATTTAAACATATGCCAAACCTTTTTATCATATCATGATCCAAATGGAAGCTGTTGGCATGTTAGTCATCTGTCAATCTTCTCAAAAATGCTAAAACAACAAAAAAATAATACAAGTTCCCTCCGATTTCTTGTTTGTAGAATCCATACTTGGCTTTGCCCCTATTTGGCTTTACCCATGTTGAAGCTTGGATCTTAACCCTCTGCCTCTAAAGTTTTAGATCATTAGCTTGGAACTTAACCCTCTACCTCTGAAAGTTCAACTCATTCTCCTAAATGCACAATAATACATTTGACTTATTTTCTTGAGTGGACCAAAAGAGAAAAAAGATATGTCTATATTCCCTTCAACGCACTAGAATAGAAGAATAGAAGAAATATAAGTGTCGTATCCCTTCAATGCACGAGAATAGTAGAAAGATATGCCTCATAGCCCTTAACTTAGCATATTGCATATGCATAAACAAATCCTAAGGTAAAGTCTTGTGCCCCCTGGGACGCTGCAAGCCAAGTATGAGGTATATCCTGGTGAGCAGAAAAAATGGAATAGGAAGAACGTGAACAATGAAAAATTTTATGCTTTACCTTGCATTTGTGGGTGGTCAATTAGGAAGAGAAATGGAGCAACAATTCATGGAGCATCAAATCTTGCAAGTAACAAGTCAAGTCATGGAGCAACAAGTTTTGAAGGTAGAAATATTTTCCACTCTTCTTTATCATAAATATGGTTGTAGGTAATGATTATAGTGTAGTTGTTGTGTTATTATATCTTGATACATGTGTTCAAATAAGGAATTGCTAAGAGCGGGGGTGAATGATGTATTTGGAAGCTCTATTCTTTTTCTTATTATACTTACAGACCCTTCTTATACTCTTCTACTTGTGAGAGCATTCATTCACAACAATAAATGAATCAACAATATTTGATATCCACATGTTCAAACAATAATCACATGAGGACCATAGATTTGACACAGCGTTTTTCATGTGGAAACCCAAAGGGAAAAAATCACCAAATTTTTCATTTGTTTATAATGTAAGTTAAGCACCCACTTAATTACATTTGTTAGGTTGTGAGCACCTACTCACAAGAGTCATTGACCCCCTTTGGCTAGCAAGCACCAACTTTCCAAGAGGCATCAACCTCTTTAGTATGAAAATACCAACCTACTCTTGCCAATTTTCTACTATTTCATACTATTTTCAAACTGAAAACGGGGGCATTCCATTATACAAGTAAAATACCAACAATGCTTGTTCACATATTTTACTTCTGCACTCTACTTTCTGTGCTCACTAGTAGCAAGTCTCCTCTTGCTTCTCACAATAACACTTCCTTTGTGCTCTGCCTTCTATGCCAAGGGCTCTACACCGACTACCCATCAACAATACCCTTTCAATTATCCACACAATCCTCACACTTCTCTTGTGTTTGTATTACACAGTGTCCTCTTAGGTGCTTCATCATCTCTGATTTGATGCTCTCTCTCACAGAATTATGCACACAAACATGTGCTCACTTCCCCATCTTTTCCATTGTCGTTGATGGTTTTGTTCCATTGAGGCGCTCTGCAAAAGGGAGTATCTCTTATGTGTCCTTTAGATATCAATCTATAATTAGTCATGGATTCACTTGCCACTCTTGCGTCTTCTGATAGTTTCTTGTCACAATGCCCAAAATAGAGATGGACCTTGCATTTCTTCGTAGTATGACTACAAAGAGCTCCTATGCTAGGAAATTATTTCTCACGTGACCTGCACACTCCTCTGAGAGCCCCAATTTCATTTATCAATCCACAAATATTTGAACATATCACAGAAGTAACTGCTCTATTCTCATTTAACACAACCATTCATGCATGCGAAGAAATTTATTGCTTTCTTAATTCTCTTAAATTAGTCTCTGCCACAAATGTTGTCCTCTATTTCTTGTTACAGAGTATTTTGCAAATTTATCCCCTTTACACTACCGACTCCTTTGTGCCTCCATTCCATTTCACAGTTTTTGACCCATACATCCTTTAACTCCTTATACTTCCTTATCAGAGAAACTCCATGTCTTAAATTCACAGTGGTGTAGTGTTATGATACTTCTCAGTTTTGGTGTATTTAACTTCTTTGACATTAAGCTCCTTGAGTATTTCTCCTCCATGGGACCATGAGCTATGACCTGTAGCTTAGCATTGAGGTGCTAAGGCTTTTTGTTCCTACCGGGAGCCAATCTTCCTTTGTGACTGCTTTGCACCCTTGGTTCTTTGTATTTACATGAGAGGGAGCCAACCCAATATCAAAAACCCACTCCATCAGAACTTTTCAATAAGCATGTATTCTAGAGTTTCGATATCTTAATCCTTTGATATGTCGAGCTCCAATATGACGTCATCACTCTAGGTGGTGTATTTATAGTGATGACATGTGTGACAATGATCTGGTGCACTAGGGCACCCAATATAGTTGAATCAGCTTCCCATGTGTCCTGTCATACTGTAACATCATGCTGAAATTAGATGACATAGTAGCATATCAAAACCAATCTCATGTTGTCATGTCTCCTACTGGTAGGATAGAGAAGATAGCCCATAAACCCTAGGATTTGCAACAAAATCGTTTGTTAATCTTCTTTAATGCTACTCGACACTTTCAATACTATTGGAACTTATTATTGTACAACAATTGAGAAATTTTGATACCCTGAAGACACAGTTGTTTGACATTCTAATGCACTAATACACTTACCTCTGATATTCTGATGTGTCGATATGATGACCTCTCACATTCTGATCCCCGTTGTTGTAGTATCCAGATCTTCGATACGTCGATACATCAATACGTTTACCTATGATATTTCGATGTGCAAATTTGTTGGCCTCTCACATTCTGATCCCCTATGTATGATCCTCTGATGTCCCAAACCTCTGATATGACAATACTTTGATGTCCCAGAGCTCTAATATGTCGATATTCCTTCCTTCCTAAGGATTTGCAACCCTGAACTTCAGCAGACCATAGCTTTTGATCCAGGAATCAATTTCTGAAGTTCTGCATATCGTAAGAAATATCTTCTGGAGAACTCTGTAATGGATAGGTTCTAAAGTAGGCTTTGAGTTATTCTACGACTTGGAAGATGATTACAAAATTCTCTGCTCATTAACTCTTTGGAAAAATGAGCTCACAACCACCATGATGATCATTTTATGGCTTCTTTAGTAGGATGCTACTATGATGATCCTATACATGGCACTGCAACCACCATGGAATTTCATCTGGCCCATCACTATAATCATCATTTTATGGCTTTTCCAGTAAGCCTACTACCATGATGATTCTTTACAGATCATTGAAGCAACCATGGGGTTCCTCCTAAACTCCCTATCATATTCATTCACGTCAATCATCAAACTGACCCTTACTGACATCAATGGAAACACTAAAATAACCACCCATACACCATCAAATGTCCAACAATATCCTCCTTTGGCATTGAATGAAACACCATAAGCTCCCCCCTAGGCTAGGCATGGTCTCCTTTGATGTCAATCTTCTCCCCATATGAAATCAGTGGTAAATAATGTTTCTCTAACAGTTCCCCTAAACCATCACAATCTCTTCTCCCATGAGTTCAACATGCTAAGTAGCTGCCACTACCTTCCAAAATGAAGTCATTTGGAGGGACGAGTCACAACTCCTATCTGTTGTCTAAGATATTCAAATGGTTCCTTTGCTAGTGGCTTGGTAAAGATATATTCCAGTTGCTCTTTAGTGGGTACATATTCAAGTCTGATAGGGTTGGCTACAACTTGCTCCCTTAAGAAATGGTACTAGATAAGAATATGCTTAGTCTTTGAATGCATGAATGGATTTTTGCAGATGTTGATGGAACTTATGTTGTCACAAATTATTGGAATGAGATCAAAAATCTCTACCTACATAAATTTCAAGATTTTCTTCATACATATAATATTCATACAACAGGTAGCAACAACAATATACTCTACTTCAGCAGTCAATAGAGAAATGGAGCCTTATTCCTTACTGACCCACGACACTAGGCATTCAGCCAAGTAAGAAGTTCCACTATAAGTACTCTTCTTTTCAACGAGACTTCCAACACAGTGTTCATCTGTGTAGGACTTCAACTTTAATTCTTCACCCTTAGCATACGACAGTCCATACTATGTTATACCTTGAAGAGAATTGAAAATCCTCTTGACAGCAACAACATGAATCTCCCATGGAAAGGCCCAAAATCTAGCCACAACCCCACTAATTACATGTTCTATGGCCTTGAAGTTGTCAGATACAGTAAGTTTTCTATCATTGGCCTACATTCAGTCTCATTTATCGGCGATGTTCCATCACCTTTGCACAATTTGCATCCTATAGTCATGTTTTGTTGAGTAGTTTGCAATATTCCATTCCAAATTTCTTCAGTGTTTCCTTGAGATATTTGGATTGGGATATAAAGAATCCTTATGGAGATTGAGTTATTCACAAACCCAAGAAGAAAGATAGTTCTTCGATCATGGACATTTCAAAATCTGTTTGCATATAGTTTTCAAATTGATTCCCCAACTATTCCATATCGCTGCCAAATATTATATCATCTACATACACAACTACTATCAGTAGATGGTCGCCTTCAGATTTTACATAAAGGTTGTTGTCAAATGTGCCTTTCTTAAACCCTTGTTGTTGAAGATATCTATCCAGCCTTTCATACCGGGATCTAGGGGCCTATTTCAATCCATAAAGGGCCTTCTTCCATTTGCATATGAGCCCCTTCATCAGAGATGAGTAGAAGTTCTTTTGGTTGCTCAATGTAAACTTCTTCTTCCAAATATCCATTGAGAAATCTAGATCTCGCATCCATTTGATATACCTTGATATTATTATGGATGTCAAGAGTAAGAAAGATCCTTATTACTTCTATTCGAGCTACTGGTGAAAAGATTTCTTCAAAATATACCCCTTCTATCTGGGCATACCCTTTACAGACCAATTGAGCTTTGTTCCTGATTACTTGACCTTGTTCGTTTAGTTTGTTCTTGAAAACCCATTTGGTTCCAATAACAATTTTCTCTCCTGCCTTTGGAAAAAGCTCCCATGTATCATTCTTTTCAATTTGGTCAAGTTCTTCAGGCATAGCTTTCACCCAGAACTTGTCTTCACTTACTTGACAGACGTTCTTGGTTTCTATTGGGGATAATAGAGCTGAATTCACATAACTTGTACTGGAAAAAAAGTTCCTCCTAGTTTGGACAGCATGCCTTTGATCTCTAAGAATATGACTCTCATGATGATCCTTTTGTATGTATGTGGAGGGTGTCTTTTAACTTGAAGTCATGCTAGCCTCCTCTCCTTCATTCTCTGAATCCATTTCTCCTAGATCAACGAACCTAAAATCTGATCTTTCTTCATCATCGAATTCATATTTCTTTTAGAGGATTTAGGTTGTGAATCTAGCTCATCTATTATTACGTTGATTTAATCCTCAATCTTCCTTTTCTGCTTGTTGTAACACTTTTATCCTTTCCTTTTAATAGGGTATCTAAGCAATATCCCTTCATCAATGCGTGAATCAAACTTCCCATGATTCTTTTCATTCATTTTAATGAAGCATTTGCTTCCAAACACCTTGGCATGTTTAACTAATGCAGCTCTTCCCTTCCATAACTCATAGGGAATTTTATCACTATTAGGACTAAGTTGAGTTCTGTTTGAAAGATATACTACTGCCTAGGTTTCTTCTCCTCAGAAGTTATGAGAGACTCCTACTTCATCCAACATTTCTCTAGTCATTTCCTGGATTGATTTTTTCTTTGTCTTTACTACACAATTTTGCTGGGGAGTTCTAGCTGCTAAGTGCCTCCTGATATCGTGATCTTCACATAATTCCTCAAATTCTCTCGAGGTGTACTCTCCCCCTCTATCTGATCTTAAGAATTTTATCTTTAAGTCTTTCTCATTTTCCACTTGAGCTTTGAACTTCTTGAAATGCTTGAATGCTTATGATTTTTCTCCTAAGAGGATAATCCATGTGGCCTTGGTGAAATTCTCAATGAACAACATGAAATACCTCTCTCTGTTTGAGTTTTTTGCTCTAATTGGGCCGCAAATGTCTGTGTGAATGAGATCCAAAGGTCTAGATGAGGAAAACCCTTTTGACTTGAAATGAGTCTTAGTCTGGTTGCCAAACTGACATGACTTGTAGATTGTCTTATCAAGCTTCAATAGTGTTGGTAGTCCGCTTACTTCTCACATCTTGCCTACTTTTATAAAACTATCAAAATTCATATTCCCAAGCCTCTTTTACCACAACCATCCTTCACTTGTTTTGCTTAAATAGTAGTTAACCCTAGAATCATGAAACAAATATACATTATTGTGGGTTCTAATTTCTTTTCCCACCAATTTTCCATTCTGTATGTTTCATATCTCATAGTCTTTAGTCAAAAAGTCACTTCGTAGCCATTTTCACACATCTAGTTAAGATTGAGGAGATTGTTCTTAAGAATTTCTAAATACGGCACATTTTGTGCTTCAGTTTTTTATCAAGACTAGCTACTCCTTTTCCCTTTATTCTTACTAGTGCATTGTTTCCAAAAGTGGCGTTGCTTCCTCTGTCATTTTCCTTAAGCAACAAAAATTTCATTTTGTCCCTAGTCATATGTTTGGAACAACCACTATCCACATACCTTTTTTTTCTTTATTATGAGCTCATAAGGTGAGTCCACATTGCATGATCTTTTTAGTATTTATTTTCCATCTCCCTTTATCCTTTTGGATAGTTGTATGCCTGACATTGTGGGACATAGAAAGGTATTCAAACATTCTTCTGCACTCACTGGCTTTGTGCCCAAAATTATTACATTTGAAGCATTCTACTTCACTCAGCAAGGGAAAGAAAACATTTTGATTTATGAGAAAAGGTTTTTGAAACATAGAAATACAATGTGTATTATATCTGAGATTTTCATATTTTTCAACTTTGATCCTTCTACAATCAAAGGATTTGTGTACAAATATATGACACCTATAGAAGTGACCGTAAAACAAATAGGCATGCCTATTGTTAGAATAACTATGAGCTTGTGTAGGAAAATACCTTAGTCATTTGATGGATTTGTTCATTCTCCATCAATGATCTCCTCTTTGCCCGATTGCTCTTTTTTCTTCCTTCATACTTTCATGATGCTTCTTCCCATTTCTTTATGGTTCTTATAAATCCTCTGAACATGAAGCTTATCTTCCCAATAGTATATTCTTGTGTCCTAGACCATCCTAGACTAGTTTTGATTCCTCAGGGCCTTTGACAATTCAGGATCTGATCTAGTTTCCTTGTCCCTTCATAAAAAATTTCATTTATACCCTTCTCAATCTTTCCTTTCTCAATATTAGATCACTTAGAGACAACCTCTGCCTCAAGACTCTCACATTTCCCTTCCCATTCTTGAATCAGGTCTTGAAGAACCTTTGCTTTTTGTTTGGCCTCCTATAGCTCAACTTTCAAAGACAAAATATAATATTTTCATATCTGTGAGATTGTTTCCCTTTTAAGCTTGAGAAACTCTTATTTCAACTTCTTGTTCTCCTCTTCCAGCCTTTCATAGTTTCCTTATTTTTCTTTCAGTAGAAGGAATAGACTGTCCTTACTCTTGATAGCTTATTCATTCTTTTCGTTTTGATAGGAAAACTCCTCATCATTATAGTTTTACATATCCTCCTTTGCACATTGTAACTATTCCTTCAGCTGCTCATTCTCCTTTCATGCCTTCTTTAACTCATCGAGGGTACTGATCAGTTCCCCTTCAAGTTCTACTACTCCTTCTTCTTCCACTTAAGAGTCTATATACCCTGTTTCTTGGATTCTGTTTCAAAAGGCCATAAGAAGATACTTATCTGACCCATTCTCTGATGAGTCTTCACAGTCTGACTTTGGTGCTAAGCTATCATCTTTGGGGTAGAACCTTCTTATAGGCCTTTCCTTATGATGTGTCTAAGACATGTTTCCAAATTTTAGATCCTCCTCCCTTTTAGTGTGTTCTTTATAAGGGAATTTGAAAGAGAAATTTCCAACTCTTCCACAATTGAAACACTTAAAGGGAAACTTTCCTTTACATTTTCTTGAGCCACACTTCATTTTTCTGGCTAGTTGAGCTAGCTCCTGATCAGATTCACAACTGGAGAAGTCTTAATGATATTTATGCTCCTTTCCCTTTATGGATACTTTGAATGCCACTTTTTTTTGTTTATATTTTTCTATTTCTACTCTCATCTCATAGGCTATGAGAGTACCATGAAGCTAATACATCTCGAGGTCCTTTAAATTAGCCATTTTCCTAATAGCTAAGATTTTGGCATTAAATCTCATGGGTAGAGATCTTAATATTTTCTGAACAATCATCTCTTCCCTGAGTTCTTCACCAATTCTGCTAATCATATTAGTCACTTCATCAACTCTGAGGAAGTATTTTACAATGCTTTCATCCTCATTCGTTCTCAAGATTTAAAACCTCATTTTGAGAGTCTGAAGTTTCACTTGCTTGACGTTTTCATCTCCTGCATGAATCTTGTTAAGATTTACCCACACTTCCTTATCATACTTAGAACATCACTTTACAAGTTCTGGTTGACTAAGACTAAAGAGAATGGTGTTTATGGCTTTAACATTGTTCCCATATAATTTTTTACTGTTTGCATCAGTGGGAGGAATCTCAGGGACATTGTAGTCTATTAGTTTTGAAGTCCAAACATCTACTCCTAGGGACATAAGAGGCTTTCATTCTCAATTTCCAAAAATCATAGTTGGTCCCATGAAATACTAGTATTCTACATGAGTAATCCTCTTGACTCTCTTTCCTAGACATAATTCCTTATAAACCTATACCTTCCAATGTTTAAACTATTTCTAAAGGAACCTTCCTCTCATACCAATTGGTGCAATAAGGAATTGTTGAGAGGGGTGGGGGGTAAATTAGTGATTAAGAAGCTATATTATTTTTATTATTATAGTTACAGTCTATTCCTATATTCTTTTACTTGTGAGAGCATTCATTCATATAAATAGTGAACCAACAATATTTCAGAGCCACATGTCCAAACAATAATCACATGAGCAACACACATTTGACACAGTGTTTTTCACGTGGAAACCTAGAGGGAAGAAACAAGTAGGTTTGTTGTTTCATTATAATGTAAGTTAACCACCCACTTACTTACATCTATTAGTTTGTCAGCACCTACTCATAGGAGGAACCGAACTCCTTTGGTTAGCAAGAACCAACTTTCCAAGAGGTGCCAACCTCTTAAGTGTGTAGGCACCAACTTGTTCTAGCCAATCTTATACTATTTCATACAATTTTCAAACCGAAAACAAAGGCATACCATTATAAAAGTAAAATACCAACAATGGTTGTTCATAGATTTGACTTCTACACTTTTCCTTCGATGCTCAGTTGCAGTAGGTCTCCTCTCGTTGCTCACAATAACACTTCCTTTATGCTCTGCCTTCTTTGTCAAGGGATCTGCATCAACTACTCTTCAGCACTAGCCTTGCAATTCTCCACATAGTCCTCATGCTACTCTTCTTGTTGTATTACATAGTCTCCTCTTAGGTTCTTCAACCTCTTTCATTTGATGCTCTCTCTAAAATCACTATGCAGACACTCATTTGCTCACTTCCCCATCTTTTCCATTGTTGGTGGTGGTTTTGTTTGACTGAGGCACTCTACACAAGGGACTCTCTCCTCTCTTTCCTTTAGATATGATTTTGTACTTAGGAATGGCTTCACTTTCCACTCTTGTGTCTTCTTATAGTTTCTTGTCACAATAGCCAAAACAGAGGTGGACCTTGTAATTCTTTAGAGTCTGACTGAACAGAGCTCATGTGCTAAGAAATTCATTATTTAGTTACCTGCATACTCCTCTAAGTGCCCTAGTTTCATTTATCAATCAATAGATATTTTAACAGATCACAGAAATGAATGCTCTCTTCGCATTCAACACAACCATTCGTGCACGTGAAGAAATTGATTTCTTCCATCATTCTCTTGAATTATTCTTTGCCACAAATGTTTTCATCAATTTCTTGTTAAAAAGTCTTCTGCAGGTTTAGCCCCTTTCATCTATCAACTTCTCTATGCCTGCATCCAATTTCGTAGCTGCTAACCCATACATCCTTTAACTCTCAGCACTTTCTTATCAGAGAAACTCCATGACACATACAACAAATTATTGATACTTTAGGTTCATTTGTTGGTGTAGTCGGCTACAACTTCCTGCATAAATGTTGCATGTATATCATTACTAAATTATAGAGTTTTCATCTATCTTATAACACATATTACTATCAATGTATAAGTGTTTATCTCCTCATTAAAGTACTATAATTTATGTGGGTTCCTAGTAGAGTTTAGCATCAAAAAAAATTATTTATTGGTTAAAAGACCGTTAGGGCATTTTACAAATTTAGATCGAGGGTCAAATACTTGTTATGGTGCTCTCGAGTTAAGTAGTTGTGCATAGATATTCCTTTTCGTATTTAATGGGGTTTGCAGCTTCTATATGATAACCCGTGCAACTTGCAAAATCCTCTCAAATATTTAACTACTTTATCCTTCACTTATACTACAGAGAGTGTATATGTATCATTTAGTTCCTCTAAAGGGAGTTACCTTTCAATTTTTGTGCCTTCATGTTGATCATTTAAACGACTCAAATTAGTATTCCCTTCCCAGATGTTGATATCCATAGTATGATCAGCGCTAGTATTCAGTTAGACATTTGGGCCACAGATTATACTTTCCACAACCAATAATCATATATATATAAATACTTAACCATCTTAGCCAAAAAGAAATCAGATTCCTTTACATAACAATCAATCCTAACCAAGTAAAATTTGAACATGTTAATTCATCTCATTTTCTTAGCTGCTACATCCTCTCTCATAAATTAGATCCCTTATGAATTATTCATTTGCATGCATAATGATTTATTTACAAGTTATAAATAATTAGAGTCATAGAAAATTCCTAACATTTATTTTCCCTTCATACTTCCTACTACCATATTTCCTTTTGTCACGCTCATAGTCTATTGATTATATACACAAAAGACCATACTAATAGAAATAATTTCTGGTTGACTCAGTTCACCATTATGCTAATGATTGCATATACTAAAAATATATATAAATAATAATCTAAAATTAGAAACAAATAATATCGACCTCAGATTTCAATCTAAAAGTCCACAAATTTATGATTGAGTATTGGCTGGAAATTCAACTAGGAATAACACTTTTTCAACCAACCATGAACCTACACGATAATTGTTTCCTTCTTGAGGCATCCCACGTTTGTGGGTTTTATCGTCCACTTGCCTAGGATTTTTCCTTAATGTCCCACCTTTTCCCCTAGTAGTGCTTTAAGTGCAAGCAACTTAGCATCTTTTCTTAGTTAAGCTCTTCTAAAGGATTTTTCTCTCCCATCCCTTACCCTTATATAGAATTTTTTCTAGAATCGTTATCTTGAAGGAATTTATCCAATCTCATTAGCAATGAGATCTTCTCGATTTTTTTCTCATTTTGTCAATCAATCTCATTCTCGTGTGTTTCGTCCTAGTGCCTAAGTTTTATTCATTTTATTAGTAAAGGAAATACTTATTTACAATAGTATTTTTCCAAAGTATCTTCATGGGTTTTCTTCCATTCTTGTACACATATTTTTAACAAAAAGAAAACAACACTACCTAATAGGGGGATATTACATCCTTTTCCTCTTTTATGCATGTCATACTTGGTGGTTAGTGCATAGGTATTTTTGGCTGAAACGATGTTGGAAATTTTTTCTGGATTTCATCCTTGCTCCAAAATAGTCTGCTCATAAGTATAGTGCTTCCATTGCACTTTAACCCAAGTGACAACTCGATTTAAAATACAAATCTCATTCCATCATGAATGCAGAGTGGTTTTGCCATGAAATATCCTTCGAGTTCCACCTGTAACATTTTCCAGACAATAAAATCATGTACATATTTCTTAGGTAAGGAAACATCAAAAACATTATGAAATTTACTGTGACTGGGCAATGCTAGTTGGTAAGCTACAAATCCTACTCTATCCAAAATCTCAAATGGTCCACAAAAATGGGGTGCCAATTTTGGAAAAGTGCCCATTCTTAATTTACTTTTCATGGGTTTTACTCTTAAATAAACAAGGTCCCTACCTTTAAACTCTTTGTGTGATCTCTTTTTCACTACATAACTTTATTTTCAGTCGTGTGATGTTTTAATATTCTTTTGAAACCTTCAAACTTTCAGTTCCAGTTCTTGTAATGCATATGGCCCAAGAATTAGCCTATCCTCTGGTTGACTATAACTAAGTGGTGTATGAAATTTTCTGTCATACAAATCTTCAAAGGGACTCATTTTTATGGATTCCTGATAGTTGTTATTGTAGGAAAATTCGAATAAATGCATAAAATACTCCCATTTTGTAGTTTTTCCCATAACGTACATTCTGAGAATATCCTCTGGAATCTAGTTGCTTCTCTCAGTTTGTCCATCTGTTTGGGTATTGAAATTCAATTTAGCTCCCATGTCCCTAAATAATGCCTTCCATAATTTTGAGGTGAATTTGGAATCTCAGTCTAAGACTATCATCTTAGGTATTCCATGGAGTCAAAAAAAATTCCTTCATAAAGATCTAAGTAATTTGTGTTGTACCAAATGTAGATTGCGCGAGCAAGATGTGAGTCGCTTTACTTAAAGTATCCACCACCATTTTGATGAAGTAATGATGTCTTTTTTCTCTAGGTAGCCCTTTAATAAAGTCTAAGGAAATTATTTCCCACATCCATTTAGGGATAGGTAGGGGATTCAACAACCCAACCGGGTTTTGATGCTCAAGCTTTACCTGTTGACATTCCAAACACTTTGTCAAATATTCAGCCACTTCTTTCTTCATTCGCGGGAAAAAGAAATTTTTTGTTTAATGTTTTGACCATCTTTTAGTATCTTGGGTGACCTACATAAGGATTCTTATGAGAATAATCAAGTATTAGTTATTTTAGAGCATGAACATTAGGGATGTACAATTTGTTTTTATAAATTAGAGAAATTTCAACATTTTCTTCATAACCAAGAACATCAATTTTCTACTATTTTTTTTTAATTTCCAAATATTTTGGGTCCATAGCCATGCAATTTTTGATTTTCCCTAGAAAATATGTGTTAATACTATTAACAACCACTTCCATTAGATTATAGGCATATCTTCTCAAATCATTTGCTATCTTATTTTCTCTTCCCTTTATGTGTTTTATGATAAACTCAAATTCACTAAGAAACACCATACATCTAACTTTTATAACATTTAAGTTTAGTTGGATAAAATGGTATTTTAGGTATATATGATATGCTGTGAGAATAATTTCTTTTCCTAATAAATAATGCCTCCACATTTTTAGGGAATTTATGATAGCAACTAATTCCATATCATATACAACATAATATTTTCATGGGTCTTCAATTTCCTAGATTCATACGCTATTACAATATTACCTTGCAACAGAACTCCCCCTTGTCCTTCCATACAAGAATCAATGCAAACTATGAGTTCTTTGTTTGGATATGCCAATTTCAATATGGGAGTTTTTGTAAGTAGTTTTTCAAGCTTATCAAGACTTTCTTGACATTCTGCAATCCATTCAAACTTTACCCATTTTCTCTATAAAGATTTAATGGGATGAGCTATTTTAGAGAACCCTTCTATAAATATGCAATAATATCCTGCAAGTCCCATAAAATACCTACACTAGACACATTTGTTGGTGTAGGCGAGTTAACCATGGCTTTTACCTCCTCTGAATCACCTTCCAGTCCTTCCTTAGAGATAATGTGGTCGTAGTATTGTATTTTGGGTTTGTAGAACTCGCACTTGCTAAATTTGGCATACAAGTGATTTGCACTTAATGTTTATAACACCAATTTTAGGTGTTCCTTATGCTCTACCTCATCTTTGGAATATATTAAGATATCATCAATAAATACTAGAACAAATTTATCCAAATACTTGTTGAGTATGTTGTTTATCAAGCGCATAAAAGTTGTTGGGGCATTAGTAAGGTTGAATGGTAACACTACAAACTCATAGTGTCCATATCTAGTCCTAGATGTTGTTTTATGAACATCCTCCTATTTTATTCGTAATTGATGATACCTTGTTCTCATGTCAATCTTTGAGAAAATGGTTGTCACTCACACTTGGTTAAACAAATCATCGTTACAAGGAAAAGGGTACTTGCTTTTGATAGTTAACTTGTTTAGATGTTGGTAATCAATGCACATTCTAAATGTGCCATCTTTTTTCTTAACAAATAACACAGGTGCCCCCCATGGGGACACATTAGGCCTAATGCAACCTTTATCTAATAGCTCTAGTAGCTTCATTTTTAGTTCCAACAACTTAGGTGGACTCATCCGGGAAGGTTCTCTAGACACTAGGGTTGGATTTGGTACCATATGGATGGTAAATTCTATATCCTTGTGTGGTGGTAAATGGGGAATCTCTTTCACAAAAATATCTTGAAAATCCTGAATAATGGGTAAAACATATAAGGTTGGATCCTCACTTCGGTGTTTACTCTCTTCTACATTAATCATGAGAGAATTGAGAACCATTATGCACACTCCTTTTCATTTGCACCATTGAAATTCTCCGTAGTGATATGGGTTTTGGCACCTCGTGAATTGTTTGTGTTTTTCCTTGCGAATTCAAACAACTCATTGTTTTTCCTAGGAAATTTATTATGGCTCCTTGTTTCTCAATCCAATCCATACCTATTAGTATGTCATATGATCCTAAGGTAAGGCCATGTAAATTTATTGTTGTTAAATAGGAATTTAGATTAAAAGGACATTTCCTTACTTAGCTGGTTACCCTTCTCTTAGTGCCAGTTGCTAGTTGTACCAACCAACCAATTTTATATTTTTATGTTTTAGGTTCACATTATTCCACCATGTGAGGTCCAATATAACTTAAACTAACCCCGGGAACAATTAGAATAGAAAAATGTCGGTTCAAGAGAGTACCTTCCATCTCAATCATAGTTGATTGATGTTTTTCTTGTATATCCTCTAAAGCAGCGCTTATTCTGGGAATATTCCTAGCAATATCATTCATGGTGGTGGCTTCCTACCCAGCTTGAATATTTTGGATAGATATAGGATTATGTGAACAATCTCCCAGCAGATGATGTTCACCACATCCCTGTCATTTTAATGGTGCTCTTTATTTTCCCGCACTATTCTTTTTCCCATCCAAATTCATGGTTTTTTATCCAACTTGAGATTATTCCAGTGGGATGGTATTCCCCTTGCTAAATTTCCATTGATGATCCTTTCCAAAAAAAATTAGGTATCCTTGTTTATGTCATTTTGCACCAATTGCAGATTTATTTATATCCTTATTTTGCCAAAATTTAGAATTTCCCCCCTTGTTTCTGAATTGTTGGTAACACAACCTGGATTTCCCTACAACAACTTCCATTGTCTTTGGATTGTCAAATTCAATCTTCTCTTTATGCTGTAGGTAGGCATTTCACAAACCATTGTAGCTTAGATTTTTCTTCCGTAATGTAAGATAAATACCTCAATAAATTGGTAAACGTTTCCACAAACTCGTCCATCGTGAGTTACCCCAACCTTAGTTCATGGAAATCCTTGGCACGATCATCATAATACTGTTCACTCAAATATCAATTTTAAACCCTTTTATAAAGTCCTCCCATGACATTGTCCTTTACTCAAGTAAAGGCACACCTTTAGCCTCTTCCCACCAAAGAGAAGCTTTACCTTGTAGCTGGTAAATAGCCAATATAACCTTCAATTTTCTCTCTTACTTGTAGACTTGGAAATATTTGGTCATATTCAGTAACCATGCCTCATAGTCCTCTTCCTTTTCCCTATCAAAAGTAGGGGGTTTAATCTTTCAAAATTCTCCTTGAAATTTAGTTTTATTTTGTTTCTTCTAACTCCTGGGGTATGTCCTATCAAACTCCCCCCCACTTGCGGATGGTTCAAACTCTCTACCCCATTTGGTTCCTTTTTCCATATCATGCTCCACTGTTTTATGGCTAGACTTTTTAGTCATCCCATGATCATTCTTTTTTTTTCCTCATTGTCTTTTAACAATCGCTCTTTGTCGCTCCTTAAATATGCCAGTTCCTGCTACAAATTCCTAATGACCGCCATGAATTGGGAGGTTGTTGGGGTGACCCCATCTCCCATTTCCACATAGAGATTTGCACCTAAAGTATTGGTTGGAGCCTCTTCATCCACTATTTTGCTAGATCTGAACACCCTTGTACCTTGTAATTACACAAAATCAAAGTTCAGTTCATCGTGTGTAATTCTGTCAGTTTTTGTTTTTTACTTACTACTGTTCTTTTGATTCTTATGACGTTCCTATGGCCAATTGGTGTCACTAGGTTCTGATACCATTTGCCACATACCTTAATTCTTGTACACATTTTTTTATAATATCCCTTTCAATTCTAAATTATGTATTTATATAGATATGGGTTAAATCTGACACCAAAAACCCTTTACTATAATTTCACTAAGGTTTTCCATTTATTAAATTGTACCACCCACACTCAAGGGTTATGTTTCAGATTATATAGTGTAACTATCATCCCTAAGTAATTTACTTCCTTGTACTTACTAGTGGTTAACCTAACTATTAATTTATGTGTGAAGGGAACACCGTCATCTCCTAATTAACGAATGGTTATAATAAGGCGTGTTTCCTATACTCTGTACACACATTAACTTAATTTTTATCCCTATTAATTAACCATGAGACATTACAATCTTTTACCTCCGATATATCATAAGTTTTGTGTCAAAAACCCCTTGATGTAATACCATCCTACCCATGCCAGTTCTCCTTGGGAATCTACTCATGTAGTTGGCTTCCGTCACATCCTCCATTGTCACATGCATATCATGTGGCCATAGTGGCAACATTGGGATTGATGGGAGGTAACATGTGGATGGTTGGGAGGAGGAGTTTGACGTCAAAGGTTCTAATTAAATTTCAGAACAGATAAAATAGCACACAACAAACTCTAATCAAATTCTATAGTATGAATCAAGGAAATTACACATATATTTATACAAACAAAAGTTTCAAGATAGGAATTCTATCTTAGACGTACAGTAGTGTGGTTGGGAGATTCTCTCAACCACACACTAAACTAGGAGAAACTATATTCTAGCTAATTCCTATTATGTAGGAACAAACTCCTCAAATGGAGAATTACAACCATAGACAAGTAGGAATTAATTATTTCTAATTCCCCCCCTTAATGACTACTTGTCATGCTAGTGATTCACAAAGTCTGGTTGTGGTCAAACATAACAAAGAATATGTCGACGTCCATATAAAAGAGCAACCATCCACCAGAATGTATGGGTACCAATCGTTGCAACAGCTAGTCCTGTAGGATGTCCTTTGCATACATGATTCTGTCGACCATTATCACTGCATATATGTACCTACAAATCCACCACCATTGGGTGAATTTCATGTGCAGAACTTCCAAAAACAAAGAGAGATCAGTGCCTTTCTAAGCCAAATATTCATGTCCACATAACAATCACAAACACTTGCACTGATTGCGCCTTTCGATGCAACTGTTAGATAGAAAAGTGCGCCGACCCTCTTGTGCTCAGACACACCAATATCTGAGACCGTGAGCCAGGTGTTACTGCAGTCCACCTACTCCTATGAGCATAAAGCTCCCGTGTACACGTTAGCCACTCAGGCAATATGCCACCACCGGGCAAGTCCGACCTGCCACCCCCGGGAAAACCCGGAACTTAAATGTGCCACCTCCGGGCAAATCATGTAGCCACTAAGGCTTTATGGGTGGTTTTTGGCTCACCACCAACCAGCCACAAAGGCAATCCATTACAAAGTGGTTTTAAGATCACCACGAACTTTCAAATACCTTTAAAAAGCTTACATTTCATTCAACATTTTGGAGTTTCTAGGTACATACAATGACCATTACAACAGTTGGACTTGCTTATAACATATTAGGGAGTCTATTCCACAAACCACACTAACGTAAACAAACATCTACTTTGTTGTCCACCATAAACGTTGTCGCTGCTCCTTTATCTCATCTTTTCATAGTTCACATCTTGGGCATCTTTGTCAAATAAATTCTTGGAACTCCATGAACCTGTCATTTGTTAGAATAACCAATTCTAAAAAAATAACTTCATATTGAGGTGGCTAATCTCAAAATGTATATCAATTTAAATTCCGAAAAAAAATACTTCTCCAAAAAAAGAACATTTACCCAAGTATGCGCAAAAAACATGCTTCTCCCTTCAAATTGAACACAAAGTTTCTCTCCTCCTTGAACGAAGAATGCAAAAAAAAGTCACTCAGAATTTCTGATCACCATATGCAATCTTCGACCCACTCTAACAACAAATCATACCAGCACACGAGTGATCCACTCAGCCTACGATGCGCAGTCTGGCAGCCTTGCTACGACGATCGACCAATATGCTGCCACACTGCTCGGATCTCACTCTCCGATTGGCAGACACACTAGATGTCGATCTTGGAGGTTCTACTGGTACCAACACCAATCAAATGTGCAAAGCACCAGGAACCTGCAGGAATCTCACTCTCTTACGTTGCACTACACACCAACAGCTCAAACTTGCTTGATAGAAGCACACAGATTTGCACAATCTGGAGGCACAATCCATGCACCACACTCCTCACAACGCTAACACAAATAGTGAGAGATCCTCTACTCTTCCATTGTATAGATCCACACTCACTAGAGTCTGGTACAATTGGCTCAGGCACGCTATTAATTTACAGAGGTAGCCAGCCTTTGGAGCACAATGAATATCTTCTTGGCACTTCACAATTTCTCCAGAGCACACCCTCCCTCAAGAATCCCATCAACCCATTCGTTAGAGAAGAGGCCATTGGGATCGAGCCTCTTTTTCACCACCAAAAACTGCTGCAAATTCACTGTCTTCTACGCCAATCCCTGGAACAAATGACCCCTAGACTTCACCCAGTGCAGAGTTCCCCCATTCTTTTCAATCAACAACTGCTCAATCTCTTGATAAATGTCCATGTTTCATGTCAGAACATAGGTCTGCTCAGACCGATGGTAAATGATCTCAAATGTCACAACTTCCTCCACGGGACCCAAATAAGTAGCCTCTGATTTCTTGATCATACCCATTACGATTCCAGGGCCTTCGAGCCCATAAAGAGCCTCGGGATTCAAAGCTCTGATCTTCTTGATGTCTAGGATGGCCTCTGGGGCTCGCAAGAGGGGTACTTTGATTTCCAGATCGAACGTCAATCTTCCGCGTGCTCGGCGATCCTAGGAGCAGATGCTCTGGTTCTTATCTACGATCTGGGTGGGCATGCAGCTTGACTAATTCCCCTACTTCTGATGATAGTCTTAATTAATTTCTCTTTCTGCAAACATGAGCATTGGTCCATACTTTGCCAAGTTTACAGGTATTTTACCATTACAGGATCCACGACCTCAATCAATAGGCTCATAGATCTGCAGACTCATAGATCTTCCATCGGTCGCCCTCAGCGTTGATCGACCTCACCAACACGCAGCATAAACAAACTACCTCCACAGATCCGCTAACAGTCCAGCATGCCATTGATTCGCTTCAGTCTCATAGTCTCCACCTCCGTTGCTTCAGCACTTGGCCTCCCAACGACCTCCACAACACAGATTCAGATTCACCACACTGCCACTGTGCTTTCCAAGGAGTTGGTTACCAATGTCGCCTCCACGCTGTATAATCGATGTTGGACAAACTCAAAAAAAAAAAATTGATTGGCAAACCAAGCTCTTTATTTTCTCGCCCAAGAGGGGCCAATGCCACAAGGGGCCAGGCCCCTCAAGGCTCTGATACCAAGATAAAATAGCACACAACAAAGTCTAATCAAATTCTATATTATGAATCAAGGAAATTACACACATATTTATACAAACAAAAGTCTCAAGATAGGAATTCTATCTTTGATGTACAATAGTGTGGTTGAGAGATTCTCTCAACCACACACTAAACTAGGAGAAACTATATTCTAGCTAATTCCTATTATGTACGAACAAACTCCTCAAATGGAGAATTACAACCATAGACAAGTAGGAATTAATTATTTCTAACTAGAATCCTAGAGTAATGGTAACCCTAATCACCCTAATCGCCATGTCAATGAATTATTTTCATTTTTGGCTCCTCCACATTGTCACATTAGCACATCACCCTGTGTTCCCCTTCAACACCTCATCGTTTGCGTTAACACATATGCCATGATAACTCACGAACTCGACACTCTACATATATTTTCTTTTGATATGGTTTGTGATCTTTGGTTATTTTATTTTTTTGAATGAATTTTAACTCCCCTCCCTTACGTGTTGTAGCTTCTTCCTAGACACCCCGATAATGTACCTATTCTCTTCCTCAGGACAAGAGCATAACCTTGGGGTTGAATTTCGACAAGGTATTTCTGAGGTGGGGTATTTTTTTTTCCATGGCTTCATTGAGACCTATTATTTCCCTTTGCTGCCACTAGATTTCGTTTTTCTTCGTGGGTCAAGAAATTTTACATTTTTGAATCCGTTGTGTCTCATGCAGGGAACACATGAGTGTCATATTCTCACTTTCAGGGTATCTAGATTGTGTTTTTAACTTATTCCTGACCGCGTCTTATTACTTTCATATATGCATGACATGATTCTACTATTGTATCTTCTACCAAGAGGGGTTTGATGTACAGTTTCCTTAAGGCCATGATTTCACTCTCTGGAATAAAATGCGAGTTAATTTTAGGTATTTACGAACATTTCTATCGACCATGTAATTATATTATTGTATCTCTAAATATGATTTCTCTCCTTCATTTAATATTTGGTTAATCGATGTGCTCTTATCAAAACTTACAATGGTATTATTGGCAGTTCCACATATGCTGAGAGATTGCCATGAAAATTCTCAATCTCAGGTCAAGTTTCAAATTTCTTTTCCTTTATCCCAGGTTACAGTGTTAGCCCTTAAGGGTTTTTTTCTTTATATATACACGTTTTTTCTTCTCCTTGTTCCTTGTCCTCTCCCTTGAACTCGATAATCTATTATTCCTTAATTGCAGGCATGGACCTTGCTCACCTCTTCATTTCATAGGTAAACACTACCCCTACTTCCAGCCTCAAGGATTTTGTTTCTATTATATTGCTTTTCCTCATTTTTTTTGTTGTCCTTGAACCCTCATGGGTTCAATGGTTGCCTTTCATTTCCTTAGCAAGCACAATAATGGCACTTATGAGAGTTTATGTTACTACCCTTGTGTTTTCTACCTTTCATCGTTGGTGACAACTCTAGTTTTCTTGCCTTCTTTACCTTGGTGTTGTACACCAGTTCCTAAGGGTGTACTTCCTCCAAGGTAGGATTTGGTGGTCATGAATTTAAGTGAAATTCAACCCATAAGAAGATGGTTTTTGGTTCACTTAACTTAGGATGTTCTCTCTGTGTATCATTCGTCGCATAGGGAAGTGGTTGTATTTGTTAGTTTTCATGTCAGATTGTTCCATAAGGAATTTTTTTTTAATATCTCAAAGAAACTTGTGAGTTCATGTGCTCATTGTAGACCATTGGATTATAGGTTTGTCTTAAATTTACTGGCATGGGAAATTCCATTTATTATGTGATTAACTGTTTGCAATGAAAGTTCACATCATAATTTTGGCTTATGGTTTGCATTTCCTTTTGATATTTATTCCTTATGAATTAGTGTTTGCGGATATTTTGTGTACCCTCCATGGTTGTATCAGTTACAATGTATTTCTACATGTTTCCTTCAGTCGTTACAGACCACCATGTTTTTCCCATAGAATATATATATTTTACTACTCAAGCATTATGCAGTGTTCTTTTGTTTTAACAGTGAATTGTTGGTACTTTAGTTTGATTTTTTGGTGTAGTCAGCTACGAATTTCCCTACATAAAGGTTGCAGGTATACCATTATTACATATTTTTCATTTGACTTGTAACACGGATTGAGGTCAATGGATAGGTGTTTATCTCCTCATTAAAGTACTATAATTTGTGCAGGTTCCTAATAGAGTTTAGCATCAAATGTTTTTTGTTCACTGCTTAACAACTGTTGGAACTACTACACACCTACATGCTGACTCTTAGTTAGAGCATGCGACTACATGCAACTACTACACATCTACATGCAGACTCTTAGTTAGAGCATGGGATTGCATGCAAGATTCCTTTTGCATGATTTACTCCTTGATTTGCTCCTTCTTTAATTCCACAACTGACTAGTTATCTCCAGAACTTGTCGTAGGTGTTGAGTCTTCTCATTGATCACCACTATAGTGAATTACCTTGGGATCTTCACCTAGTAATGCTATATAATGAGCATTGTAACATATTTTCTAATGAATCATTCTTTTCTTCTTTCGATTTTCTTTTAGTGTTTTTGCTCTGCAAAGCTGTGTGTTCAACCTTTACTGGCTAGATTCATCTGTGCAGGTTTTCTAACACATTTACATGGTATCAGAGCCCACAGGTTGCTAGATAAAAGGTGCACCGGTACTTTATTTTGCAGGTATTACATCTCGGAGATCAAAGATTGACAGAAAAATGGAGCTTCCCAAAGCATCGATCCTAACACCGTACAACTATCACGAATGGAAGGATCAAATGGCTCGCTACCTTTGTCAAAAAGGGTTGTACAAGATTACCATAGCTATAGAAGTGGAACCCACTTCAGCCATAGAGAAATCCAAGTACCTCAACCATATGGATGAGGCCCACAGATCCATATGCATGTGCATCTCTCCAGAGTTGCAGTTTCATCTATCTGCCTGCAATACTCCCAATGAGATTTGGAAAAAGGTTGAAGATCTCTACGGGAAACGGGATGAGATGAAAGGACATATGCTCGAAGTGGAGCTACTATCATTGAATCCACGGAACTATGATAGAATTCAAGACTTCTTCACCAAATATAATGATCTATTGCTGCAACTCAAGGGTTGTGGAATTGACAAATCCAAGGAGGAGAGTCACCAAATTCTCTCTATTGTGTCAAAGCTCAGACCGGAATACTCCATCTTTGTGTCTACATTTCATTCAGTTTGGCTCGCAATAGGTAAATCCTACTCTATGCCTTCTCTCAAATAATTTATGGAGTCCCTTATTTTTGAGCAAGATAAACTCATTGGCATGGGGAAAATCAAACCTCCAAAAGTGCATGCACTTGCTGTGCATGATAGCAGCCACAATAAACATCACAAATCTGATTCAAGTCAGAAAAATCAGC
>APFE031268782.1:81795-98438 GCA_000404065.3 Pinus taeda
CCCATGGTATTCACTTGGAATGTAGCCTATTTAAATAGGGGAATTAAACCAGAATAGATCCATCTTTACTCTGGATCTACTAACCCACGAGAGATTGCGTTGCCAGGTTTTTGAAATCCCTCCCTCTCTGTACAAATAAAAACTACACTGTTATAGATGGTAATTTCTTGTAATTTCTTGAAGTGATTCATGGATGGATGATATAATTGTGTGGTGCCAAATTTTACATAATATTGAGTAAACAAATTAGGAATTATATTTTATACTACGTTTGGTCCTGCATTATTCGTTTGTTTCTATAGTACTTCAAGTATTTGTATCTTAATGTAATTCTATTTTATATTCAACCCTGTATTATTCTAATTTTCATGATGTATTTTGTGATTCTAATGTCCTTTCAGTTATCTCTTTCCTATGGTGGTGTTGGATGTCGAGGAACACTTGATGACCGACATGCTTTATGCTCTGCAAAATGTCAGGTATTTTCTTAGTTGCATATAAAAAGATCAGAGAAAAGGATTTATCGCTGTGCTTTGGATAATTATCCATGCCATTACCAGACTGCCATTTAGATGTTTATCAATGCCATATTTGAAATTTCAGTAGAGCTTGATGCATTGAATCTATTTGACTTTAGTGGGATATTAAACCAGCTGAATTCTGAGTAGTGGGTTATGTAAAAAATTGAGCTTTGTTTTGTATTTGTTGTAAAAAATTGGACTGGACTTTTATATGTTTGAAATTTCAGTAGAGCTTGATGCATTGAATCCATTTGTCTTTAGTGGGATATTAAACCAGCTGAATTCTTGGTAGTGGGTTATATAAAAAATTGAGCTTTGTTTTGTATTTGCTGTAAAAACTTGGACTGGACTTTCAACAACGGTTTCTGTAGTAAATAGCATTAGACTGTTGGGTTTTGTCCGAAATGAGGTTGAACACAACTTCTTGTCTGCAAAGTCGGTTGTTGGGTGAGCCATCAAAAGGGTCGTGGTATCCAACCGAGAAATCATGCACGTTATGTTTTTGGTTTGAAAATTATTTCACAACTATTGTTCTTTTATTGTACAATTTGAAATTAGATAAAACTTGTACAAATAAATTTTAAAAGTCATATGATGGGCAGTGTAAAAATAAAAATGTCATAAAAATTTTCCTTGACAGGTAAGATCACCTATCAAATTTAACCCTTGGGTAGTGTATAGCTTTCCTTGATGATAACTATTTCCTTTTTGCAGTGCCCCGCTTTTGTGGGCTTTATTTCCCACTTGCCTAGGCTTTTGCCTTAACAACTTGCCTTTTTCTCCCATGGTGCTTTAAGTACCTTTTCTGGATCATAACTATTTCCTTTTTTTGTGCCCAGCTTTTGTGGGCTTTATTTCCCACTTGCCTAAGATTTTGCCTTAACAGCTTGCCATTTTCTCCCATGGTGCTGTAGTGCTGTAAGTGCAACAAGCTTAACATATTTCCTCAGCTAAACCCTTCTAAGGGATTTTTCTTTCTCATCCCTTAGTCATATCTAAATTTTTTCTACAATATTTATCTTAAAAATTTTTATCCAATCTCATTGGCAACGAGATCTTCCTGTTTTTTCTTTTTTAATCAATCTCATTCTCACGCATCTCCTAGTGCCTAAATTTCAGTTTTAACACATTTATATCACAACACAGTCAGTTCAATATATTGGTGCATTCACTTATCGAAATTGGAAACATTAACATTAAGCAAAGGGTAGTTAAGTCTCATTACCACTGCCAAACTCGTAATCTGGACCAAAAAATGCTCTAACTACATTTCGTTGATATTGTTTGTAACATCCTTTTGGGAAGCGAGAGAAGCCTGCAAGAGATAATATGCGTGTGGAGAGCTCTATGAGAGGGCATGGACAATAACACTACAATGTTACTTGCAGCTCTTATATCCATAAAAGAATATGATATCAATCTTATACTTATCCTCTTCTTAGTTTGGCCTTATGATCTTATATTGAGATTCTACAACTTCTGATACGACTCATTAACACCCTAAACAACTTATGAAGGAATGAAACTGATCTCTATTAGAAGAAGGAAGCAAAATGCTCACATTTATAATCATAATTGAACGACTCCCTTCCTCTGCTGCTTCATGCACCCATGTTCGCATTGAGTAGAGAAAAGCTTCAACCCATTGAGCGTGTACTCTATACAACATAGGATTCTTAACTTGTACCCTAATATTTCATGACAATAACACGGTTTCTTTTGCATTCTCCATCGTTTTCCTACGTGGTCAGTGTATATTTAGCGAGTTGTCATTGTTCGTTGTTGTTGTCTCTACTACTGAAGTCTATTAGAAAATCTAAGCCATGGCTCAAGAGTTGCCACTATAATATCATGTATGTAAAAAATTTCTTTAATTCAAGAAGCGTAACATACCACGACGAAAATATTTGAAAGCGAGAAAGTAAACCTAAAATTGTTGCACGTGAAGATTAGGTGAGCTTTCTTCAATGCTTTTCCAGTCATTTTGGGTATACAGTATGTTCATTCTTGCAACATATTTGTAAACAAGCCTCCACATCTCGATCATTGGAGGGTGGAAACAAACTGTTGGCCTCTGATCCTTGCATGTTCGAAATAAACCACGACAACACTATCCCACCTCTCAAACAATTGAAACGCCTTCGGAATGTCAATCTTTCTCGGTTTAAATATCAAAGAAGTGGTTTTAAGTTGTCTTAGGCAAAACCCCTTAAGAATGTGAATCTAGGGCGAAACGCCTTGCAGACATGCATAGAGGGATGCATTATTTTCGAAACGTTTGACCCTTCCTCTACTTTGTGGTTATGTGCATGGATGATAGCAAATTGAAACGTTAGGTCATAGGCCAGGCGATTCTATGGAACATGAACCGATAAAGTATTAAATCTATGCCGCCTGATCGGGCTTATCGATTCAATTTCTGATTCACTTATTTTTTGTAAGTTGTAACGTACATGAGGAGTGCGCACTCAGCAATCACATCAGAGATGTTGCATGCAACCCCGCTGCCTAACACCCGGTGCGTTGTCAATGCAGGACACCTTATCACTCAGACGAAGGATATTTACTCAAACAAAATCGCCGCCATCCCTTTGTAAAAAATTAAAAAGTCAACACGGCCGGCACATATACCCGGTTATTTAAGCGCATAAATGTATTGCGGAACAAAGATTTTGCTGAACAAAGATTATGAGTTGTTGGTGCTCTGCGATGCGTAACTAGAGCAAATGTCTATGAATGTCTATGAATTCTCCAGTACCTGTACAAGATCAACTCCATTAAACCCTATACAAAATCCATTGAACCCTGTGCACGATCAAATTCATTGAACCCTATGTAAAATAATTGATCGCTAAAGCTATACAAGATATTTTGTGATATTCATATCATTACTTCCATCATTTGTAAATCCACGTAACCAGGTTATGATGAATGCTCAACACACTCCTGGGTGTCAGTGTCTACATTGGTATGATTTAATTCCGCACTCACATCAAAATTTATGTTTAAGGTTCTTGAAATCCATTAATTTGGCAATAGCAATAATGGCTATGATATACAGATTGATTATCAATTACAATCCCACCCAGAGTCATGGCAGAGGTATCTGGGTTTTTGTTATTACTCTCACCTTCAAATCAATTGATCAAATTCGCATGGTAATGTTGACACTCATAAAAAATATCTTGCCTTTTGTTTAATAGTTGTTCCCTGGTAGAACTTGTTCCCTGCGACCCTCCAGCAACCATGGTTACTATCATGTTCTAATAAGTTTGCAACGGCTTTATAGTTTCAAACATAATAATATGTAATATGATGCATAGTCTGTATATCCGTTAATTTTGAAACGTTTTGAGTAATTTGAAAAATGTTGTGACTTTTAATTATTGGTTTTTAGAAGGGTTGTGACATTTTATTATGGGTTGTTAAATATGAGCAAAATGCAATCTAGTTTTAGGAATTTTAAGTGGAATTATTTTTTATTTGCAGTAAAGTTTATAAAGAGTTTATGATTTTAAAAATTGCATTTACAATATTTTTAATATTTAACATTTTATATAATGATTATATTGAAATAATAGAAAGTATATTGAAATAATAAAAGTATTTTAATTTAATACATTTTGTGAATTTTGTTGAAAACAAATAAAAATATTGTATATTAAATTTTCAATTAGATATTGAATTTTATATTAAATAACTCTTTAATATGAACTAGTAATTATACTAATGTATTTATTAATTTCATCTTAGACAACAAAACGTTTTTGTTATGAAATCGCAAGTCAGCAGGGACTCAGCTACGTCAGTAGCCCATGTTTTTCCTTATGAAGCTTTTCCTCCGTCACGTTGTGGTAATTATAGGTTAATATGCTTGTTAAACCTACAATTATGAAAAGAACCTTTCCCAAGGGTTTTTTTTTCCCTCGTTTGTGCACAATTATATATATATATATATATTTATATATATATAATATATATATTAATTGAGTTCCGGTATATTTCTTATGAGTATCTTACTGAATATATACACAAATTATTCTTTTCTATTGTTTTTTCTTCATTTGTGCACAATTATATATATATATATATATGACTGATTAAGTTCCGGTATATTTCTTAGGATTATCTTAGTGAATATATACGCAAATTACTCTCTTCTATTGTTTATTAACCGTGGCTGAGATGGCACATTGTAAGTTGTAGTTGCACTCATAGTGGTGAGACCCTAATTTAATTTTCTTGTTTACCTTCTTGCGTGACGTAATATTCATATACACCATTTTTTCTTATATATAAATCTCCTACCTAATACTCTTCGGATCCCCATTGGTAACTTCACTAGAAAGCTATTTGATAGCAGAGTGTTCCATGTTTCCCACTCCCATAGGGTGGTGGGTATGTAGTTGATCTCCATTTGGCGTATCGCCATTACATTGAGGTATTTTGAGTAATTAACTATTCCTTTCTTTTCTAGGTTGCGTGTCAGGCAACAGACTAAAATTGAGAACTCCTATTCAGTTATCCCACTCATATATATATATATATATATCCCAAGAAACAAACTCTTAATTTACGTTGTACATAATTTTCGATATTGGATTAATTCCCCTCACACTTCTAATTCCCACACCTCATGCATTAACATCAATAACTATAATCAAACATTTTGTATTATATGGGTGTTCTACATTTGGAATTTATATTCTTCCAAAAATATGTGGTAGAATAACTAAGGCTCAACATCTATTTTTTGTTGTTTGTGTTCTGCTTACCTATATATGTACACAAATTTATGCCAAAATACTATTTTACCATATAATTAACCTGCATTCATAACTTTAAACGGTGTGCAAACAAACATGCAACCATAACGGTAACCATCCATACTTTTGCATATAACATGCATGTGTTAGTATTGAAACCAAACCCCATTAATTTACTTTTCGCAGACATATGATACGGTCAAACATATACTTCCAATTAATCCCACACAATTTAGACACAGAAAAGACTCTAACCAACCAATTAAATAATTCTCTGCACATTTGAGAATAATAGTTTTCTTAAAATAAAAAATCACGCCTTCGAAAGACCAATACATGACTTCCAAATAGAGTTATGTATAGTATTAAGCATGGATAACAACTTAGGCGAATAATAAGAATTCATTTGAGAATTATTTGGGAAAAGACATATTCCTCTTTCCTTAACCAGTTCTATTGTGTTACTATTAACTTTTTTTTAGAGATCAAGTTTTTTTCCGCCTTAGTCAAAGTTGTCTGAAGTGTTTTTAAGTAGTGGTATTTATTAATTCTTTTTTATAAAATATTTAGTAACTTATTGTTTTTAAGGTCTACTCATCTTTTTGCTTAATCTTTTTTTGAAAAATATATTCTTCTTTTTGTCAACTTCGCATCTCTTTATTTTAAAAAAAAATCTTCATAAGCATGCCCTTCTCTCCCATAAGCATGCCCTTCTCTCCCATTTTTCTTATATTTATAGTTTTACACAATTTATGATTCTCTCCAACCAAGCTTATCTTTTTTTATGATACTTCCCTTTGTGGAAATATTTGTCCTAGGAATTTTTGGGAGAATATGGCAAGTTTTTGGTACACAAAGGAATCCCACAAGCCCACATGACTCATGTGGTATTTCCCATATCATTTCTAAAAGAAATAAAATATGTATTTATCATAAAGGTAATTATATAATTTAGTTAATTTAAGTCATGGACCCATCGCCAAAAAGTTAAACAATATTTAAAATTAAATATTAAAAAATCATATTTTTACTAGGGTTATTTTATATATAGAGAAATACATTGATCTTAACCACAAATCTTTTGAGGTACAAAATTTTACTTCATATTTTTCAGTCCGTTGATCCTAGATCTATCAAGTACTAAGAGGATCAAATTTCTTGAAGTGCAAACTCTTCAAGTCTTCCACTCTAAAAAAGAGTTTCCCTTCAAAAAAATTAATCCTTCTAATTTTAAATTTGATCTCTAATTTGAAATTAACATAAATTTATATTAACCTAATTACATTTTAATTAGAGTCATGTTATGTTTTTTAAAAATATACTTATTTTAATACTGAAATATTGTTTAACAATAAATTCAAAATTCTTGTGTAAGAATATACTTATTAGAATATCAACCTATCACATAGTAGATATACTTATTAAAATATCAAACTATCACATAGTAGTAGGGGCTATTGGTCTAGAAGATAACATTTCTCTAAAACACCCTAATTACATCCCACTAGAAACATAAAATCACATCATAGAAAACTAGTTGATATCATTATTTCATGTCATCGCATAATAATTTAAAAATATTAAAATCATTTTCTTTTCTTACCATTTATAAATTAAGAAGTCTTAAATAAACTTAAAACACAACTTCCTTTTTTGTAAATCAACAATTTTATATTAATTCATAAAATACATAAGATACAAAATGGTCTGCATGCACAGACAAAAGTAAAACGTCCTTGCCCACTTAAAATGTTTATGAGCTGCTAAACCTTATCTCTTAACCCTGAGGCTTACCATGCAAGATTGCCTAAAGAGGGGGTTTAAACAGCAAAACATTTCACCACCATGGGTGACTTGACAGTGGTACCAAAAGGAAATAAGGAGGACGAGGAGGACCTTATCAGTTACAAGACACCAGAGTCCTAGAATCAGTAACAAAACATGCCAAAACAAGAAGTGAGATCTTAAAACAAAAAATCTGTTATAGCTTTAATATTACATAATCTTTACTAAGAGCACTCGTGCAGGCCATAATAGTCATTTTCTTAGGCTGGGGATTCCACTGAGGAGTGGTTCGTTTCACCTGACTAGTATTGGTTGCTTTCTTCGAGACCTCCACCACAGTTGTGGATCCTTGATGCATGGAGTGCCTGAGGAGACTGATGAGGACACTTAGTTTCTGTGAGAGGACTCCGACTTCCTGAGTTAGGATGGTAAGATTGAATTCCATGGCATCCAGTCTAGCCATATGCTCTGTCGAAATAAGAGAGATTGCCTGATGTGCTTTTTTTATGTCATCGCCTTACATGCTAAGCGCCTTGGCGAGCATGGTTTTCATCCTCCACATTTCACCCTAGGTTCAAACAAATTGAGTTGCTCTAGTAGTTGCAGTGCTTGGATCATAAAGCCATTCCACTTCCTTCTCTGATCTTGCTCTTCCAAATTTTCTTTCTCCTCTGTGACTGCCACTTCTAGCTCTTCGATTTTGCACTTTTCTTTTTGGGTAGTCTAGGCTTCATAGGCTTCTCGAGCCTTCTACAGGTCCCGGTTAGTCGAAACATTACTACTTCCTTCATGCACCATACTATTATTGTAGAATGCAGAAACACTGAAACTCCTAGTAGCACAACAATTGCTATGTTGTAGGTCGTAGGAGAGTTGTGTACCGATCTTCTGGTGGGAAGCTATAAATATAGTAGAGGGTGGCTAGGTTTGGCCTGAGGTTTCCCACTTCGCTATTAGATAGGCACTAATCCTGTCATAATAACTACTGTTACGATTTCCTGATGCTTGTTCAGATGCATATCCTTAGTCTTAACTCTGTCACACTTGAGCCTATTCGTTGAATGCCATGTTTCCTCCCTTGTGATTTGCTAATGGCGTTGATCATATTTTTTTTTGGTTGTTCGCCTCGATCTATGCACTTTGTCCTTATGGATGATTTCCCACTCCTCCTTACATCCTTCATGGGTTTGTCACATGATATTCCTTCGAATGGCTATCTTCATTTGCTATTAAGGTGAATTCCTTCATACCCCTGCACCACTTCTTCCATTAATTTATTTCTTATCTTGAGAGAAGTGTACACTTACTTTGAAGTTCGGTGCATGTGACCTCATGCCATCATGTGTCTGGGTAGGTGAAGTGGTTATCGATCTCGTAGTTGGCAAGATGATCAGCCACTACATTTTCCTTTCTTCTCACTGCTTGTAGTATGATTCTGTCAAGGTATGAGATGTACTCAGCTATGAGCTCTATGACCTTGGCCAGCCTCCAATGCTTTGTGACCTTACTCGGTTTTGCTCCCGTCTATATTCTCCTTGCTGCAATGATTGCCAATTGAGAATCCCCTTCCACCACGGTGGCTCTTGTTTCCAGATGCCTCAAAATTCTTAATCCTTGCTCTAAAGCTACAAATTCCATTTCATTATTAGTTCCTTCACCCAATGATTGACTGAAAATATGTTGTATTTCCCCTTTGTAATCCCAAAGAACACCTATAATACCTGTTGGCCTTGGATTTCCTCGAGACACCCCGTTAAAGTAGAGTTTGTGAAAGCTTGTCGGTGGGGGAGTCCAAGCATTCACGGCAGTGCCTTGTTGTTGTCACTGATTTGAAGAAACATTGATGGTTCCTGTCTCATTGCCAAATGCCTTTAGAATTTGTATGTCCGAGACTGAGAAACCCTTGTTCTATTCTGCTTTCCCTATGGTGATAACTGTTTCTCTTATGTTTTGCAGAATTGTGCCTTTAATGAATTCTATGTTTCTAGTTTCATTTTGGAACATTCTTCTATTTCTTTCTTTCCATACCATCCATACTATAAACCCTAGGCTAAGTTTCCATAATGTATTAACCATTTGGGTTTTGGAGAAATTGCCTCTCCAATTCTCTATAGCTTCCTGAATTGAGTTTCTTACCCTGTCTGTCCTCTTAAAAATGGTTTCTATCCAATTCTAGAAGCTACTTCTCCATTCACAAGTATTGAGGAGGTGATTCATGGTTTCCTCCTCCATTCCACATAGGGGGCAACGTGAGGGGCCTATGAACCCCTTCTTCCTAAGGTTCTCCCAGGTAAGCATTCTTCGGTGCATCAAGAGCCAAAGGAAAGTTTTAATCTTTGGCCAAAGTTGAGGATCCCAAACTTTACTGTACCAATTAACTTTTTCCTCATGTTCATTTCCTTCTATATAGACTCTTGCTTCTTTCAGTGATAAGTTGCCCCCCTCAAGCTTGCCCCAACATAGTTAACCAACATCCTGTGCATTCCTTATCTTTCTTTTGGCCAGCTCTATCTTCACTACTCTTATAATATTGTTTTCCCCTTCCGACAGTTTTGTGTAACTGAATAACCACATTCTCCATTCTTGGTCATTTTCATTGGGTTTCTAGTAATGGTTTACTATTGTCCTCCCTAGCTCCTGGCTTCTTCTTTGAATGGTTAAGAATTCAAGGCTTTCTAGCTTAGGTAATTGTTGCCAAGCATCTTCCTAGAAAAGGGAAGTCTTTCCATCTCAAACTTCCCAAAATATCTACTCCTAAATTATGTGTCGTTTAGTTCTAGCCATGTTCCAAATTGGAAAGCCATCAGGGGTTTCTTGCATCTTGATCAAATTCTGCAGGCTATAGTTGTGAGCATACTTTGCTTTCCAATGTTTGGCCCAGGGTAGTTTGGGTTCCTTTAGCCACCTCCACCATAACTTGGCTCCACATGCTCAGTTGACGGTGAGGGGGTCTTGTAGATTTAGCCCACCTAGGTGTTTGGGTTTGCAGATCTTATTCCATGCCATTAGAGACCACTTCTGCTTTGCTAAATTACCCAACCAAAGAAATGCTCTTTGGATGAATCATATTTTCTGAAGAACACCTTTAGGTGTCGGGAGAATGGAAAGCATGTAATGCAGAATAGCCTGGAGGATGGATTTGGTGAGGACAAGGCGGTCTACAATGTTAAGGGTTTTGTGCATCCAATGATGACATCTTTCCTCTAAGTTGGTAATAATTCTTTCCTAATGCAATTTTTTCCAGGGTCTGTCAATCAGCGGAATGCCGAGGTATCTTGATGGGATGTTGTATCTTTTGAAGCCTAGGATGGTAGAAAGATTCTTTTGGACTGCTAGGTGCGTATTGAAAAAGAAAATGGAAGATTTAGTTAGATTAAGCTCCATACCTAAGGCCATACTGAAGCGATTGAGAATATTTCTAAATCCAAGAGCTTCTTTGATAGAGGGTGTATCGCGTAGCATTGTGTCATCGACAAATTGCAGGGCTTGAGGACAAGGGTTGGAGTCCCTGAATGATTCCTTCCTCTTTTTCTCTACTGATTAGCCTTCTTAGGCCTTCCATTAGAATAACAAACAAAATGGGAGATACGGGATCCCCTTCCCGTAAAACTTAGGAGGGTGTAAACTGGGCCGTGGGAGCTCCGTTAACCAGGATTGAATATCTGGTAGACTTAACCAGGGCTAGGATCCAGATTATCCATTGTTTTGCAAAGCCAAAGGCTTCTAAAATAGCTTCCAAATAGTGTCAATTTACCTTATCATAAGCCTTTGATAGGTCCAACTACATTAAGATGCCTACCTTTTTTCCGAGTTCGGAGAGTGTGAATCATCTCTTGAGCTAGCAAGATGTTGTCCATAACCTATATCCCTTCTACATAGCTTGATTATTCTTTCGAAATGATTCCTAGAAGAATTGGTTTTAGTCTATTGGTTATGAACTTAGAAATAATCTTGTACAAAACATTACACAGTGCAATTGGTCGAAACTTCGATAGAGTACTAGCTTCCTCCTCCTTTGGATTAAGGGCAAGGAATGTAGAATCAAGGGACTTGAGGATGGAAGAGGAATGTTGGGAATCCTCCACCACTTCCCATACCTCTATCTTGATGATTTCCCAACACGCTTTGTAAAAGTTGATGGTGAGCCATCCGACCCCGGTGCCTTACCATTTGGCATATCTCTCACAACCTCTTCCACTTCTTCCAAGGTAATGTATTGATTTAAAGCCTTGTTTTGATCCTTAGTGATGATCTTGGGGATAGAAATTAAAAGTTCCTTAACAGCTTCCTCTCTTTTGATCTTAGGTTCCCGAGAAATCTGGCTGAAATGATTTATGAGAAGGCTCGAGATTTCCTAATGAGTTTGTACCGAGGTTCCCTAATCATCTTTGATGCTTAATATTTTATTAGCACCTCTATGATCAATGGCAGATCTATGAAACAATTTTGTTTTCTGTTCACCTTCCTTAAGCCATTGAATCCTTGATTTTTGCTTCCAGAGAATTTCCTCCCGTTGGCATCTTAATTGCCACTCCAGCATGAGTTTTTGTTCTACTTTCATAGTTTATTTGTTAATATTTCCTTGGATCCAATCCTTGTGAATTTGTTCCATTTGCTCCTCCAGTTTCTTTTTTCCTTTAAATATGTTACCAAAGACTTCTTGATTCCAGGATTTTAGTCTGGCAAAGATGTGTTTAAGTTTAGCCAGCATAATGAACATTTTAGTTCCTCTTATGCCTAATGGTTAATTCCACCATTGTTAAATTTTCGAAATGAACTCAGGATGACAGAGCCAAAACTTTTCAAATCTGAATGGCTTATTCCTAGGTGTGCCTTGGATAACCATAGTCATTATTATGGGCCATTGGTCCGAACCTCCACTAGGTAGTATGTCCGACTCCATAGTAATCCCTTCCAGGAGAATGGTTTTTGTCACTAAGAATCTATCTAGTCGAGAGGTGATTTGCCTATCACCCCCCCTTTTGTTGTTCTAAGTGAAAGCTCCACCCTTGGGGAAGACATCTACCAGCTTGACCAATTTAATGAAGTCTTTGAAAGCTTAAGTATCCTTGCTGAGCATTCTAATACCTCCTCTCTTTTCCGTGAGTGAAGTGATCATATTAAAATCACCTACGAAGATAGCCTTTTCTTGAGGATATCTTAGCTACAAGTTGGGTAGAGTCCTAAGTAATAGCAATTTGGCCTCTAGTTTCTGAGGGCCATAGACATTTATGCATAGATATGTTTCTGGATTCCCTAGTATTTGGAATTTTATTGATATGCGAGATCTAGCTGCCTCAGAGGAAACAGGTTGGATAACCTGTGGATTCCAGAGAATGGGCATGCCCCCTTCCCATCCACTACTTATCGTTTCAAGGTAGTCCATTCGTTTATCGAGTTTTTTACTAATATTGACCATTGTTTTGCTGGAACATTTAGTTTCTTGCAAAAACACTATATCTGGTTGTTCCTTTTGGACTTTCTTCTTTAATAAATGCTACTTTTTTTGGTTATTTAACCCTCTAGCATTCCATGAAAGTAATTTCATAATTAACATAGTTTAGGAGGTTAGTGTGAATGCCTCAAGGGCTTTCATTTTACCTAAATTTAGGAGCATTTGTCCCAGTTCTTGTAATGCCTCATTGTTAGTCCTTCTTCCTCCTTTTTTCTAGTGCTTTGAGTTGGTGGAGGTTTGATGCAATCCCTACACTCTTACCCCTAGCCCTTTTGCTATTCCCTGGCTCTTTCTTTGCAACTCCAGCGCTTCTTGTTGTATTGCTATGAATATGTTGTTGATTATGTTTACCTCCTCTTTAGATATGTGTTCCATTGCTTTCTTTTTCCAATCGTCTACCATGTTTGGTAGATCCATACCTTCTTGCTCAAGCATGTCACTTAGTTCCATATCCTCAAGCCCTATTTCGTTGGTTATCATCTCTGAATCTTCTTCTAATCCTTCCGTTCGTCCCTGGGCATGAGGGATGTTGATCAATGGCTTAGATATAGGTTCTTTCATTATTGGTGTGGCTATGGGTTGGCTTTCCTTCAATGATTCACTCTCTAGATTGTTATCCTCTGACTCCGTGTCTGATTCTAACAAGTCAAAAGCATTGCTTGTGTTTCTAAGGGAAGTGCTTGCTTTAGTTTGTCATTTTTTGTTTGCTCTCTGTCTTGGATTCGGTGGTACAAAGGCTTCCTTATTCTTATCTCCTTTGTTCTCCTAGGTTTTCTCCGTTGTTTTGTTCATTGGGCATTATCTGATCAAATTTCCATGCTCGTGATGTTTCCTACAGCGGAATGGGATCTGCTCATAGTCTATAGCTTGAAAATACACTTCATCTCTGCATTCCAACCGTAGGCCTTCATGAAGTTCTCATGAAACATCCATTTCTACATCTTTTCTGTAATGTCACTTTTGAGGGTTTGATGAAGGTGCCTAACTTGTTGCCTATCTGTTCCAGTGTTGCATGTCCCCAATAGTCAATCGGTAGAGAAAATAGGCGAATCCAGACTGGTACCTGTTTGAAAGTTTCATGTTCTGGTGTGAAGTTGGGTTTCCATGGTCGCATGTAAAGACCTGCTAAGGCAAAGAAATATGGTCCTCCATCAAATATTCGATCATTTTCTTCCAGATTAGGAAAAACCACTGCAAAGAAACCTTTCGCTCCTAAGTGTAGTCCTACATCCCCTTTGGGTTTCCATTGTTATTTTATCCACATGCACAATGCACTTTCTTTTGGCCAGAAACCCATGAACCTGTAGAGCATTGCATGTTCTACCATGTGGTCATGGTACGCCTCAAGTTCCTGGTCAGAAATTATCACCCATAGGGTTTCAGTGGCTTTGGGCTTGCACGGTCTTTGGTGTTTTTTCACCTTGGCTGCTGACATTGTTACTTCCTATCCTACCTTGGCTTGGTTTAGATCCTCCTTTTTGTTTGATTGTTCATCCTCCAGCTCACTTCCTTGTGAAACCTATGCTTGGGAAGGATCTGTACTATCTCTATTCGCTGTACTATTGCTTCCAATGATTTCTTTCTATTTCTTGGTGTTTTTTCCCTCATTGTTCCACTTTCCTTTGTTGGTCACATCTTCCTTGCTTGACTTCTCAGACCCTAATATTTGCACTCTATCCAATGCAGTTTTCTCCTTGTGCATCATTACTTGTTTGTATGTTGGGGTCCCAATGGACCCCAAGCTTTCCATCTGTAGGGTCAGAATCTACCCTCTTCTACGAAGCTCTGCTACTCTGGCTCTGTTCTCCTCTAGTGTTGGTACTCAAGATGCAGTTGAACAGTTCTCCTTCAAACCCTAGTCACTGTTTTGATACCCATCATGATTGACTAACATCAATATACAACTTAAATTCAAACTCTATAAATAATATCCTAATTAATTGACATTTTCTTTGATGGCTTTTAAATATATAACATGCTTTTACTTTCTTGGTTAAAAATTAAATCATTTGATGTGGATTTTTTTAGTAAGTATTCATCTTTATAGAAGTGGACCTCTGCTATTATATTTTTTTTAGGTGTGTTTGGGTTTCCTCTATTTTTAATAGAATTTGTTATCAATTAATCTCAGTAAAATCATTTTAAATCATTTTCATGACATTATTCAAAGTTGAGCTTCATCCGTGTTATATATAAACAAACTATAAAATTGTAACAAACTTGTACCATCACATTCAATACAATTTCCATTTAAATACATTCCTGTAATATATAACCTTTTCCCCTCTGCATCCCATACTTTATTTCTGTAAGTATCTTTTTATTCAAAGTTGAGCTTTATCCGCCTTATATATAACTCACCCTATAGAATGTAACAAACATGTACCATCAAATTAAATATCAATTCCATTTAAATACATTCTTGTAGTATATAACCTCTTCCTCTTATTATCGTAAACTTCATTTCTACTCAGTATCTTTCTAAGAAGAAAAACTACCATCAAATTAAATATCAATCCCATTTAAATACATTCATATAGTATATAACCTCTTCCTCTTACTATCCCAAACTTCATTTCTACTCTATATCTTTCTAAGAAAAAAAACTTCCAAGTTCTATGGTGTATGCCTCACCCTATAGAATTGTAACAAACATGTATAATTAAATTAAATACAAATTCCATTTAAATCCATTCATGTAATATATAACCTTTTCCTCTTATCATCCCAAACTTCATTTCTACTAGGTACCTTTTCTGAACAAAAAATACTATGGTGCATGTTTTTTTTGTTTTTTTCCAATTTGTTAGTGACTTTCAAAATTATACAAAAGTCAAAAATGTTGATTCCTAAAAAACTAAGTTGGAAAAACACTTATGAATTATATTCAACTTGGATCACAAAATCCTCAACATGGATGAGTTTTTTTATATGTATGTGATTTCGAATTGATAACTTTAACATAAAAAGTGCCTTAACTAAATACCTTGTTGTCGACTTTCTAGATTTTTTGGATTTTTTTGTTGTGTATTCTTCAACAACACCCTTGAAACCTAGTTTTAATCTATAATGAATATATTTGAGCAATGTACTACATGCATAGAATATTTTGAAATTTATGTATAATTTCGCATATAGTAAAATTGCACATGCATTTGTTGAAGGAGTTGAGCTCAAATGGTAGAGGCGCATATTGTGTTTCTCTACATGGGGGTTCAAATATTCAGAGACATGCATTTAAAAATGATATATCTGCTTATATGTGGTTGGAATAAAAAAATTGAGCTTTTGTACTTTTCATATATTTCATGGAAGATTCACCTTTATAACCAATATCTCACCATATATACTCATAAAAGGGGTTTTAAAACTATAGAAAATAGATTCAACATATTGTAGGGATTAGAGGTGGATGAGGAGGGGTTGGATGTGAGGTGAAGGAATTAGGGGGTATCTGAAGGAACATTAGTTATAAGGGAGATCTACAAGAAATAAAGGTCATTTTCTTAAAATTATTTATTAGAAAGATTTTGCAAATATCTAGTGAGATTAGAGATATTCTTCACGATTGCATGTATGCACAAACTCTAACATAGGTTGACTAAGTGTAAGCCCTATAATATAATCAAATGCAACATTATATCAAATAACAAGTGGCAAAACAATTTTCGGACATGAAAAATGTCTCCATTAACTCTAACATAGGTTGACTAAGTGTAAGCCCTATAATATAATCAAATGCAACATTATATCAAATAACAAGTGGCAAAACAATTTTCGGACATGAAAAATGTCTCCATTACTATATTGTAATTTTTAAGTATTGTTGGATCCTCTATTTTCACAAAACAATATTATAACCAAATAAAATCCTATAAGCCTATTGATGATGTGAATTACTAAGTTAGTAGCACATAGTGCTCTACTAGTGGTAGAGTTTGATGCATATGAACACAGAATTCACTTTCTTTCATGTTATGAAACTTAAGTTTTTTTATAAACATGAATTTTGGGATTTGAACTATAACTATTACACACTTTTAATGTGAAAAGAATGCCACAAAGGGTCACATTTTGTCTTTGAAAGAGTATGTGGTGTTAGTGGAGAGAATATTT
>APFE031268782.1:134359-167121 GCA_000404065.3 Pinus taeda
TATATCGGATTTATAGTATGTAATGCCAAGTGAGTTATTGATGGGCATAGTGAATAGGATAAGAGTAGGTAAAGTGTTTCATAGAAAAAAGCTAGGAAATTCTGGTGAATGGTTAACATTAACTACTCCCAAACAAAAGACTATTTGGTGAGGATCTATTTGATTCATATGTATAAACATTCTTCACAATATATCTAATGGTACAAGTATATTACAATTATGCTTGTATGAGCCTGCCATAATAGGAATATGTTCAAGGTCAAGTGAGAGTTGTCAATGTATGAAGGTGTGAGTTATTGAAGGGAAATTACAACCCTAGCATAAATAAATAGCCACAGTATATCAATTATGCAAATATAGAAATGTTAAAAAGATTACAATCATACTCCCATATACATAAGTTATGTGAATCAAGGAAACCTCACAATTCTTGAAAGACATATATTTGTATATGAACACAGAAGTAGCGCTAGTCATTGAATAAAATAAATAATTAAATACATGTAAAATGAGTTGGGAGCCATAGTTAAACAAGAGAGCCATTGTCGTAGCGGTAGTCCCTGTCGGGGTTGAGAAACTCCAGTTCTTTGAGTCTCCACAATGACTTTGGAAGTAATTTTAACATGTTCCAATTTTACACTTTCAGTCAGGATTAAACTGATGAGTCTTGGGCATCTCAGTTCCCTTGGCATACTTGTAATTTTATTGTGAAAAATTGACATTCTTTTGCAATATTCATGAGCATTCATCTTTAAAGACAGAGTTCTTGAAACTTTGACGAAGTTGTAACAATGAAATGCTTCACAAGGTTGAATTGGAAGTTGCCTTCAGACTGTTCAAGTTGCAGAAACAATAAATTAATAATCAGTGTTCTTAGATGGGGTCACAGAAACCTATAGAATGGAGAACTAGAATCATAATCCCAAAAGCAGATATGTTACCTAGCTCAGTGGCAAGGTGCCACACTTCCTTCACAGACTCAATATTTTGTTCCTTAGGGGCATTAAGGATAATTGTGGTCAAGCCAACAAAACAAAGAACACAACCTAGAATACCAAATATGTGTAGCTTCTCCTTTAGTATAATATGTGCAAGTATTGCACTGCACAAGTATGAAAAAATTTAGTCATTCTAAGGTCTATCCTTTCAGATTCAATTTTTCCCGCTCCACTATTTTACCTATGATAAAAATAATAAACAAATATCAATTATAAAGATTCCTCCATACTTAACAATAATGCTAAGCGCACCTAAGGGGGTGACAAGAATAGCTGGAGAAAATGCATAAGTTGCAAAATTGGCAACCTCTCCAACAATCACTATTATAATTGACCACACAAGCCAATTAGTTTGTCTACTTATTCTCTGTCAAATATAAATAAAATTCTGAAAGTACATATGATGTTTAATGTCCTTGAAAACATAAATTAAAATGCAAACATTAAGTGGTCAGTGAGCTATGTGCATCAACACAACAAAAAATAAGGTCAGAGCATCCACAATAATTACTGCACATGGAGTCAAACAGCTTACATACTATACAATAAAATCCCATTCATATTGGACAAGCATAATATTCCTTTCTGCTTGGGAGAAATCTTAAGTGTCCATACCAAGATGGAAATATACTCAAAAGAGTAACAGGATCTAAGAACCTAGTTATGTAATTGACAAACTAGGTTAGATTTGAGATCTCAAGGGTGCCAGGTTATGTTCTTGTTGTTTCTTCAAAAAAATTTACATTTTCAAACTTATGAAAATGCTTTTCCTTATTTATTGAAGGAAATTTTTATTTCTATAACAGAAGTTAAAATTATAAATTTAATTCTGCAGGGTTCCAAGTTCTACTTCGTCGTTTCTCAACATTCATATTTTTTCTTTAACTTCAGAAACAATACAGTTGAGTTGTGTTTTAAACTTCAAAATCTCAACATTTGCAAAGTTGAGACCCCTCTATACATATTTTTGTGCATTGGAAGAAAGTTGCAGATATTTGCACACATATTTGATAGACAGTGAATCTACAAATATTGATAAGTAGGTGGATATCAATATGGTCCATAAGGCAATTATATTTGAGGCAAACAATTGCTTCCTGTCTCTAGATATTGCTAGGAGAGCAGAATGCCAAACACCAAATGGGAGAAAAATGTATAGAGAACAAAGAAAACACAAATTTTCCATGTAAAAGAAAAATTTGGCAGGAAGTATAGTTTGAATTTTGCAAGGAAAGATCATTACACTACTAGTGCAATAAATCAAAAAACAGTACACATATTCTCAAATCATATAACTAAACCATGTTGAGAAGTTTATAATTAGATAAGCATTTTTTACTTCACTAAAATATGGAACAAGAATCGATGTTTGAAACACAAAACCGCTATGTCATGCATGCAATAAAGCAATTGTTCATACCCGGTCTCCAGTTACATAACTGAAGCATAGGAAAAGTGTAAGAATCAAGCAGGAAAATATGCACTTAGTAGTAATCATGCCAACCCACCAAAGTGGCTCATATAAGTATGTATAGTCGCCTACATCTGCAGGACATTTCAATGTGCACTGTCATTTCATTAAAATCAGTACGTTCCAAAAACTATAAACTAGGACAAATAAATATAATGCTGAGAAAATGTTCCAAAGAAGCCATGTTGACCATGTATGTAGCTTTGAGAGTGAGAGTCATGTTTGTCCCCCCCAGGCCCACATGGTTGTAACACCTTGTGGAAAACCTCCCATTAAGGCAAGGCAGTCCCCTAGCTCCCTAACATCCTGCTTGTACTAACCTTATGAAAAATGGAAACAAGAATAAAACTACTTTCCATAAATGTCAAATACCACTAAGGATCATAATAATTAAAACTGCCCATATACCGTTCTTGACTATGCCAAACATCAAATTCCCCTTTATCATACCCAGGTCATTGGTTGGGCAACATGCCAGCTGCCACATGCCAACAATCACATACACATGCAGGGGCACATGGAAGTGCACCATCATGTGGCAAAGCATACCAAATACATATATAAAACAAAAATTTACATATTAAAATAAATCAATAAAACTTTACTTTTGTAACATTTTAAAGAACGGGTAGTTTACTAGCTGAGCATCCCATATATGACACTGACGCACAATTATAATTTTCTAAAGCTCTTGCTAGACAATCATATAACATGACATGTTCTCTTCACATGCACCACCCACCTAAACCGATTTCTAGTATGAGAGAAATGCAAAATGAGGTCAGAACAACATGTGCATGTCATCCACCTACAAATGGTTAAAGTGTCTACGCCATTTCCTTTGTGTTTACTTCCTTAACACCTAGTATGTTATGGTGAAAGGTGTTTGTGCCTAAGAATTTATGGCTACTTTGTTATCGTTCGCAACAGAAAAATGTAGAAGTTACTATGCAAAAATGATTTGAGGATGCTGTATTCTACAAAAAAATGCGGGAGTAATAACTATGCAAAAGCTATTGAGAATGTTGCAAGTTTGGATTGTTTGCTACATAAAAGTGAAGGAGTTACTATGAAAAAATGGATGAGATATGATTGATAGTGTTGCAAGTTTCGGTTTTTTGGCCACTGTATTGGCATCAAGGAGGAGTTACTATGAAAAAATGGTTGAGAATGTTGCAGGTTTGGGTTGTTTGGCCACTTATAATGCAACAAGATAGAGCAAGAAGCTCATATCTATATATTTATACCAGGATATTAGTACTTTCTAAAAGTATAGACGTTGTGTGTGGAGAACAATACTGCTAGTTCATCGTGGATTTGAATATCAATATTCACATTCGATATAGTTAGCGCAAAAGAAAATTAATGCAAGGTGTTGGAATTGAGATGATGACAATTGTCTGCATATTATTCTGCATCGCCTCGTCATTATCATTATAAATATTAGGGGTCGATGCAGCTGCATTGACAAGTAGTAGCATAGGTCTTAGCAAAGACTACTGGGTGTCGGTGGGATTCAATACCATGATGAGGTTGTGCAGAGTGGAGACACAATTTTGGCTATTTTTCAAACCTAAGTTAGAAGAAGAAGAAACTAGCAAAATTCGGAACTAGGTGGCTTCCAATTTTGCAACCAAAGATGGCGCAGTGAAGGCCAACACGGCAGCAGTCTCTGGCCTACTTCGCTATCTCCGATGCCGTATTTAGTGGATTTGTTGTCATGACGACGGCTCTGATGGAAAAAATTTCCATGCATATTATGGGGAAATGAATTGAATTTGGTGAGAGGAGGAGTATGCCATTGGATTTTCTAATGCCCAATTCATCCAAACTAGCGGCAAGTGATTTCACTCTCCACCGTAGCTAAGGGAAGGTGATGATTTCTCCTGTGGTAGAATCAATGAGGGCTATGCAGCCTCTATGGGGACATGAAGAAACAAAGGTGGGGAGATCCAGGTATTTGTCTTGGGGGAAGCTCAACGATTTGCGCTTGTTGTAGTAGGCAGTAAGCTAGAATTATAGCCACTACAGTGACCGGATTTTGCCTCAGCTAATAAGTTATGCACAAAACAAGAGGTAAATGAGCAAAAATTACCTCCACGTGCACAAAACTAGAGGTAAACGAGCAAAAATTACCTCCACCCTCCTTGGCAAACCCCTCCTTGACCGAAACTCCTCCTCTCTTGGTTGAAACTGAAGCTCCCCCCTTGACACCTGAAACTGAAACTCTCTGCTTTGATCTGAAACTCACTCTTTTGTTTTCTCCTCAACCTCTCTCTAAACTCACTCCTTTCTTTGTTCCTGACACTCTCTGCTCTGCTCTTGAAACTAGCTCAAAACTGAAACTCATTCTCTACTTTGCTTCTTTGGTCCAGAGGAAGGATTTGTGGACAAACGTGGATGCATTTACACAACCATTAGACATCTAGCATTGGCTTCATGCATGGCTCTGCATGTAGGGCATGGAGAACATGCATGAAAGGAAAACAGGCACCGTGAACATGCATGAAAAGAAAACTTTGAGCAGTAAAACAAATAAACTTTGGATAAAATAACCATGTCCATCATATTGTGCCTCGAACCAAGTGAGGTTTCCAATAAGAAGTGTAAGTGAAAAGTTTGGTTAAAATTTCATTGCGTGAAATTGAAATGCCCAAACCTTAGCTTAAATTTTGGTGAACAATGCGGTCAACGAAAACTAATACCTGGTCAACGCTCAATCGAACACTATAGTCCCTGTTATGCTGGAGGCATGGACTAATAACAAGTTTCATAGGGATAGTTGAATTGAGTGTATATCCAATGAGTTTTATGTGATAAACTCTTAACAATGTTTATATAATAGGACTTTGGACAGAGTACGCAACCATAATTGAAATGTAAGGAAAACCTTAAGTAACCAAACTATAACTCAAGAAATACAAGGTTGTGTATAGATATAAAATCCTAATGAAGTAAAAATATTTCATGAAAGAATAAATATCACCATATGTAATCAATAATATTTCTCAATGATCAATTGAGGACTATTATATAAATTAAAAAAACACCACACTCTTTAAATATAAAATAAATATACCAACTATGTTGAAATGTATATACATGTGGGATTGAGAAACTTTACTGAAAAATAAATATATATATTACAATAGGGGATATTTTCAATGAAGATATGCCTAATCATACTCTTGGTTAATATTGTAAAAACTTGTTTAGTATACAAGTTTAGTAAGAAAAATTATATTCTAATAGCAACACTCAAAAATGAGTGTGCAAAAATCTATATGCTATATAGTTGTGAAACACCATCCCATTTGCCATAAATCAGCCATGTATTCTTGGCAACTTAAGACCTATGAATGATATTGTATTATCAACAAGGGATCATACCATAAATGACAACTAGTGTATAATGTAGTAAGAATATTAGAAGTAGAAGAACGAGAGTTGGGTTTTAACTTATTACAAGAAACAATATGACTTTTGTTAGTTTTAACAAAATAAATAAAAGTAAATAAGTAAGAACCAAGGATAAGGGATTCCAGGGTATGTGGGAAAGTCTCCTTATGAAAGAGGCCATAGGAGACCTATTATTGACATAAACACAGTTATAATTCTTGTAACATCAAGCTACAAAAAACGAGAATCTAAAACAAGTTAAGGGGTTCTTAAAAATAACTACCATGTTCTATGATATGGAAAATCCTCAAAAAATTCTCTACGTATGAAGCTTATCAAAGAACACAAGGGCTTATAAGAAGCCTTAATAGTAAGTGGAAAACATACTCCTAAAACTAAACCTAGTTAGGAATAACAAACTCTCATTGATATAAGACAATTTAAGGGAAATTACATGTAAAAAGGGTTAAGTTCAAACTCTGAAAGACGACATTTGTACCCTATCTGTCACTTGGAAATGAAAACCTATTCCATGAATTCTATAACATGCAACTCGAAACCCCAATCGGCATGTATCACTAGCAAAATATTAAATAAACAAACAATAATATCATTTGCCACAAACTATGAAGGAGTGCAGAGTTACAACTTGAGGAGACACAACTCCAAAGTGTTTTCCTCAATTGCTCCAAACACTTAAAGGGCATGTGGCCTGGATGTAAATTTCCAGTAACTTCATTGAGGAGGCAACTAACCATCCACTAACTATACTAACTTCAAAAATAATAACTCAATTCGATTGGATATGACCAAATTAAACAATATTGGATGACTTTCGAGAATTGGGACAGGGAAATTAGTAGTAAAAAAAAGGAAATTGTAGGAGAACAGGAAAAATTAGTGAAGATCCAAACACCCAAATTAGTGAAAAAAATATTTACGTGATAAAGTAGTAAGAACCTTGTCACTCTACGAAGACCTAAAGAACTTTACGAAAACAAGAGGTTGAGGTCAAACCCTAGCATGATGAAATGATCGGAAGATACAAATAGAAATATCCAAATGAGTGACTCAATGGATATTCTTTCAAACTTGTTTTCTCACCTAACAATCACAACTATAAATTTGGGTCTGAATCATCAGAACCATCCTCGCTAGGGTTAACACATGAAACAAATTATTTTCAAACGATGAATTCCTACCATGACAAGTGTAGGGACACGCCAAATTCCATGAAGGGGGATACATGAATGGCGGGATCATAAAAAGTCTTGGGGCCAAATATAAAGGTCAATAATAATGTAAGAGAAAAGAAAAAATTATATATTAGCAATTGTATATCACTTGTTATAGAATAACCCACGGAGTGATATAAAACTTTATTACATTTGCATACAACATGGCTAGAGTTTGATTGGTTATAAGGGGATAAGTAAATGACCAGAAAGTTTTATGCATTTTGGTACAAGTCCATTACCTACCATTATGTTAATATACAAGAAGAAAATAAGTCTGTGTGTGTGTACATATATATACAAGAAGTTCACTTAGATCTAGCCTTATAGTGATAAGCATAAAAAAAAAATATGTATCTAGAGGTACGTTTTATGTAGTATCAATGCTGAAGGTTATGATACTATTGACAGTGCTGGGAATCCATCAACCAACGGGGTCTCCTCGATGTGAAGTCCTAATTATACCTCACACCATATGGAATAGGAGCCCCATCTGGAGTATCGCCTCAATTTTCCATATATTGTTATATTCCTTGACTTTAGTTGTCAGCGAGAGAGGGAAGCTTGTATGTGCCTTTGCGGAAAGCTAATAAGTGTGCCTGGTGAATTTTCAATTATAGGTGTATCAAGATTCTTCAATATGGAGGGAGGAAAGGTGAGTTTGTAAGAGAGAGAGGTAATAGTACCACACTAGTAGGGGCATACAAAAGAAAAAGAGAATCACCTAACATCAAGAAAAATATTCCACATAGATGTGACAATTATTACAACCATTACAACACATTTTCAATAAGATAAGCACTAAAATAATCAAAATAGTTCAACTACTTTAGTGCAAGTGAAAGCAAACATGAATCATAGAAATTCATAGAACCATCTTATAAATATTCACAATCCATTCATGAAAACATGTTGTCCATCAAGCGTCAAGCATTAAGTAAAAGTCTCAGGATACATGAATACAACGAACATCACTAGCTCCAATAGTTGAACATTGGAGCCATGAATTTCTCCCCAAAAGTACTAACTCTATCCCTATTATGCCTTTTGGGAGAAGCCAAGGTGAAAAATTCATTTCCATGAAAAATGAGGGTGTATATATAACAAATGGGTTGATCCTTCACCTCCCTTATAACTATTGGACTACCCTCATGATTGTTTGACTTCTCATGAATTTTTGACTTCCTACATGACTTTTCACATTACATAGATGACTCTTGGACTTCCACTTTACAATACATTTTCCAATATAAGCCATGAATAATGTGGCACATGATGGATCATGACATGAAATGACACTGATGGCATGCACTGTATGATGACATGGAAATGTCAAGTCACTTCTTTTTGTTGCTTTCTTTGTATCTTCTTGAAAATATGGTGTATGTTCTTCTTCCTTCTCCTCCCTATGACTTAAAGATAAGGAATCTTCAATGTGGTCTTGATCTTCCTCCTTCTATTATAATCCAATGTTCCTTCTTCTTATTTCCTAATGATCATCTTATATCCCCAAATCCTTAGGTGTCTTCCAGCATGGTCTCCTTCTCCATCTCCTTCATGATTATCCTATCATGACATAGTAAAGTACCTATGACTACAATCCAGCCATGAGAAGATGACATTGATCTGATAAACCCATATCCTAAAAATCACTTGTTAGGGCTGGAACTTCCGATTGGTTAAGTGATTGACTCAATAATTTCATAATTCCAGAGGCTAAGGTCTGGTACTAAGGCTCGAGACTACACAATAGGTAGTTTTGAAGGCCTAGGAAGAGGGACTATGTAGTTGAGGGACTAAAGGGATCAAGACATGATCATGAGGCTTGAGACTAGCCAATGCGTAGTTGTTAAGGCCTGGGATGAGAGACTGCATAGTTCAGACAGGAGAATAAGCTAGGATATTATGGACTTAAGGGGTTTAAGGGCTCAAGCTTGAGGTTTGAGGCTTGACATTTCCCAATGCATATTTCAAGAGGGATAGAGGCTAAGTAATGATGGATTTGTGCATATCTAGATCTGAAGGTTGAGACATGATGCTTGAGACTACACAATGCACAAGGAAGGTTGGCTAGAGGCAAGGATTTTGTAGTTCTAGAGTTCAAGGGTTGGGATTGAGTACTAATATTGTGCAGCATGAAATTCTGGAAGCAAGAAACTACACATTTTATAGTTCTAGAAGACAATGGTTTTTCTAGAGAGTTGAGAATATGCAATATATAGTTCAGGATGACTAAGGGAGGCCGAGTGGTATGGTCAGAGATTCTTCCCAATTTGACTATGTGTTGGATTAGTGAGAGGAAGATAAGAAAAATAATGACTATGAACATGACCACACACTCAAATAATCCAACGACACAATGTGGAACACTCAATACATGTGAACACCATCCTTTCCTTAACGCAACAACATTGTAATGACCTAGACCAAGTGTGACACCAAAAATACACATTGCAACGACTGTGATGACACTTGTGCAATAATGATTAAAACTTTGGAAATGAATACTATAAATGTTTACATTATGAGAACAACTCATTATCAGAAATATTACCCATTCAAACACACCATAAATAGCTTTTATATAATGTGTGACACTTAACATGCTAAACAATGACATTTGCTATATGAGGAGGAAAAGTGCGAAGGACACTTACACTATGCTAACCACAGTGAAAGTGATACATATTAGAGAGAAGATAACATGAAATTGATACTAATTAAAGTGAAATCAAGAAAAATATACAATCAAAAACATGAAAACAACACTTGCAAAAGTGAAGGTGTGCATAGGCAACAATTTGAAAAACTCACCGAAATCAAAGTACAAATGTAGCCAAAAGTGAGGGATTGTCAACAATAGTGTGCACTCTGTTTCAACCCGGGTTGAACATTGTACATGCCCTATCTTGCTGGATTTTTCTTTGATTATCAAGCTTGTGTAAAATAATGCCTCATGAACTTGTTGTGAACTGAGAATCTGTCAGCAAGTGACTTCGACAGATTAAGAAGTGAACACGAAATGACCTATCAAAACTTCTAAAGTAGGCTCCAAAATTCAAGTGAGTAAAATCTTGTAGGGTCTTTGTCGTAGCGACAAGACTTGGTGACACTTTGGTAGAACCTCATTTTCTCTACCTTGATCAATTCTTTCATGCAGGGTCTAGTTCTTCAGGGAGTATTGATTTATCGTTCAGATTACCATTGATTCTCCACTTACACCATGCATAAACATAGTCCCCTTAATTCCTTTAATTTGTTAAACATAAACATAATTTCATGATATTTATATTTTTAGAGTATATTTTTTCATCTCTGGTGTTGCTCTACTTCTAGAAAACCTTAATAGTACCCTCACGGAGTCACTTTAGGGACACAAACATTACTCTTCTTCTAGCAGGGTTGGATAGTACCCCGGCGGAGTTGCTTGCTTCACCTCTCTGCGTAGGAAGTATTTCTCTTATTTCACCTTTATTTGTTTATATTATATGGGATTGTGCATCGACACTTATTTATTTCATGGGTCGAAGAGAGATCCTAACCTATTGAGAGAAGAATAGGTTGTCCCTTTAGAGAAGCATATATAAGACCTCTAATATTAGTTTTCTCATTAAGATTTGCCCCTTGTCCTTCACTACTTGATTGGATCATCCTAAGAACACCGCAACATAAAGACCCAAGTGTAGGAATGAGGTTTCCGAGATAGACATGGATATCATGGGTCAACACAAGGCTTTCCTTATGCAAGGATTGTATTTTCCATCAAAACAACATCGACCAAAAGGTGTAACCAAGACCAGGAAGAACAATATAAAGTTACCCAAATGTTGTAGTGTCAAAAAGTCCTTTCCTATTTTTCCATAATGTCTTCTAAGCCAAAATAGTACATCCTTCATGCAAAGTATCATTAAACAAAAATAAAAAGATAAAACACAACAAGGAAACAAAACTAGGAGGTAAAAACAAAAGGATGCTACCTGAAAAGATGATGGGAAACCAAAATGAGAAAACAAAAGACAAATTGTTGAGAATGAATGTAGGATGAATGTGCAGGTAAACTAATATGTATCTAGACCTACTCCTAACCTAACTAGCTAGATAGTCGGGGTCCGGTATAATGAAATTTCAATCTAGCACCATAATTTTTCCTGAACTGCAATCACAAAGATATGATCGAAAAATGAGATGAAATAATGTATAATAGAAAATATAATATCTTTAATATTTTGCACAAAAAATTGAAGGTATTTCCTATCAACAAAAATATATGTCATAACCATTACTTCTAACCATTTCACACTCTTACCTTTTTTAAGAAAATTGTAAGAAGAAAAACCTTAGGGGCTTCTTACATATATATCTTCATTTTTCACTGTACTCCTTAACAAGTATGACACGACGTCGAAACTTGTTATTTATGATGGATATTTCTAGGTAAAATTTCTCCAACCACTCAGCGATTGGGTCATGAATATTGAAACAGTCCTCTTGAGAATCCTAAAATATTTGAAGAGAGACAAATTTTCAATTAGAATCATGGGATTAGGATGAGAATATTGTATGAGAAAATGAATCTGATCATATTTGAAAGGCTTGTTATGACAGTGAGGACCTAACATAGCCATCATCGAGGGTTGAATTGCCTCAGCTTCTTGATAAGTATCTGAATGGTGAGATAAACCATAAATATTAATCAATGTGAAATAACTTTGATCAAATATACTGGTGGGAAAATGATAAAATGAATGACAATTCATATTATGATTAGATGGACCATTTTGTCGTGAGACTTTTTATTAGAGGATAACAAATATAGATCAGTTTGAACATATTTACAAATTTCTTGAATAGATGAATCATCTTCCTCACATGATAAATATAAAAAACCATTTCCTTGTTACTAGAAACGCAGTGCACTAGCATCATAACCACATAAATAAGTGAAAAGGAATGAAAATATAACAAACACACGAGAATAGTCAAGATATATTGAATAAAGAAGAAAATGATTCATACAATAACTCATGCATTCTTTAGCACTCAAAAGGATTTTAGGTGCGATGAGGAAAATGATTCATGATATGAAATTCACAAGAAAAACCAGGAGTTGCCAATTATGAAATGAATCTTATAGACATGGTTCCTTCGGCCAAAGATGATCTTTCAGTTCATCAAGTTCACAATTCCATGAATATATGAGTGATACACATTCCAAACCCAAGTTTGATATCAAATCCTTGCATGGAGATAAATAATTTGAAATAGAATCTTGAATCTGATCAGAAATTGAATCTCAAAATTTTGAAAGACTACATCCGAAATAGCGAACATATTTCAAGAAGGAATTTACATTGAATAAAACCATGCGAGGAAAAGGATTTTACGAGAGAAACCAGATTTGACATATTTCGGCCACATCACCAGAGATAAGAGAATCTGACATCACCATCAACAGAGGTTGAAGTGCCTCAACATCCTGGCATGTCCCTGAATTCTCAAGGATTGTAAAAGCACATTTTGAATATTAGATAACATCATTCATGGTATAAGGATAGATACCACCACCAATTTCAATAATACCACTCTTGACCAGATGCCAACCATTTTTGTCACTGATTTGATCAGATTTTAGAACTTCAACAACCAGATTACTCGAGATGAAATATTATTTTGATCATAAGTTTGAAGATGTATGAATTGGGAAAGTTCATGAGAAAACTAACTTGAAAAGTTTCTTCAATGAAAAACAGGAGATGATGAGGGATGGAAAGAATCCTCAATGAGTTGAATGTTTTCATTTCCATCATGGATAATCTCACCAGCTTGTGTCAATTGAAATTTTATCTCTTCAAATGAATAATTTGAGGAGCTTAGTGCATCTTCGTTGCAAGTTTATTCATTACAAATGGTAAGGCACAAGGGATAATGATATGAAGAGGAAGTTTTGATAAGAAAATCTTCTTTGAAAGAATCATATTCTAGATGAGACACCTAAAGATCAACTAGTACACAGGCATTCATCATCACATGCGTCAACAAAGTCATCATCACTAGAATTTTTGGTTATCAAGATTTCAGATTGATTAAGTAAACACATTTCATTTGATTCACTGCTGATATTAATGCATCAAAAAGCATCCAAGAAGGAGGAATTATCATCTTTGCATGAAGGGTTTTGGAAAAGGGAAGAATGATAGAAAGAATATTTACCTTATTGCTTCACCACCTGCAAAATGTGACTACCTTTCACCTTTTAAGTGCTTGGCTTTGAAGTAGGTTGATCAAGAAAATAATGAGGCAAGGGATCATGAGAAAGAGAATATAGAAGATTATAGGAAGAGAAAACAGATTCAAGGCTATAGTTATGGGTGTTAATACCATCTTGAGGAATGGATAAATTAGTATTCACCGTGGACTTCATGAACCATTATGGGATTTCCTTTATTGGATATGAGTCATGAAAATTGGAAGAAGGATGTGAAGATGGATTATGAATTTTATTTGCAAATTTCCCAATGTTATTATCATAGGGAGTAGGCACCCTCATGAAAGATTGATAAGGAGGACAAGGAAAAAAAGATTAGTCAGTTCCTCCTATGAAATTAGAGATGTCTCATGATTTATAGTAGTTTCCATATAATCTTATATATTTTCCATTGCTTCAGGTCTCAACAAGAGAGAGAAGCATGTATGTGCCTTTGCGGAAAGCAAGTGTGCCTAGTGAATGTTATGTTGTAGGTGTATCAAGGTTCCTGTACTACATAAGGAAGAAATGTGAGACTCTAAAAGAGAGGTAATAGAATCTCCTAACATCAGGAAGAATATTCCAAAAAGATGCCACAATTTTTATAACCATTACAACACATTTTTAATAAGATAAGAACTAAAATGACTGAAATATTTCAACTAATTTAGTACAGGTGAAAGAAAACATGAATCATAAACATTCAAAAAATAGTTTTACAAAAATTCTCAATCCATGCATGACAAATTTCCATCAGGCTTCAAGTATTAAGTAAAAGTCCCAAGATACATGAATACAATGAACATCACTAACTCCAATCGTGGAGCATTTGAGCCACGACATGCTCCCCAAAAGTACTAACTCTATCTCTCTGATGGATTTTGAGAGAAGACAAGGTGAAAAATTCCTTTGCATGAACAATGAGAGTGCATATATAAGAAATAAGGTGATCCTTCACCTCCCTTATGACTCCTAGACTACCCTCATGATTGTTTAACTTCTCATGACCTTTCAAATTCCTTCATGGATTTTCACATTACATAGATGACTCTTTGACTTCCACTTTACTTTACATTTTCCAATTTAATCCATGAATGTTGTGGCACATGATGGCTCATGAAATAACATGACACTAATGACATGAACTGCATGATGACATGGAAATCTCAAGTCAATTTTTGTTGTTTCTTTCCTTTTCCTTCTTGAAAGTATGGTGCATGTTCTTCTTCTTCCACCTTCGTATGAATTTAAGATAAGTATTCGTAAATGTCATCTTGATATTCCACCTTCTATTATAATCTAGTGTTTCTTCATCCTCTTTCCTATTGATCATCTTGTATCCTCAGCTCCTTAGATGTATTCTAGCATGGTCTCCTTCCCCATCTCCTCCATCATCATCCTGTAATGAAATAATGGGATACCTATGACAACAATCTACCCATGACAAGATGACATCATTATGTTAAACCCCTATCCTCAAATTATTTATGAAATCACTTGTTAGGGCTAGAACTAGTGATTCGTTGAGTGACTGAATCAAGGATTGCGTAGTGCCAGAGGCCAAGGTCTAGGACTGAGGGTTGAGATTGCACAATGTGCAGTTTTGATGGCTTGGGAAGAGGACTACATAGTTGAGGAATTCAAGGGCTCAATCTAAAGACTTGAGGCTTGGGACTACATAGTGTGAAGTTGTGAAGGCATGGGCTAAGTGACAATGCAGTTGAGGAATGCAAGAGTTCAATCTTGAGGCTTGAAGTTTCCTAATGCATAGTTCAGAGAGGAGAATGGGTGGGGACTTTGTGCAGATGAGGGGTTCAAGGTGATGAGCCTAGGTATTGCAACTCCTAGGGCTACCAACTTTACTATCCACAAGTAAAGTGAAGGTCCTTGATCCGGATTTAAACAAGAATACCACAAATTACAAAGATAACCATAAACACAGATATGCAGTGGAAATAATACTTCATTTCATTAATGTAAAATACTGGAATATGCTTACAAACAGTAATGGAAATAAACCAGCTAGGGCAATGGTAGCTTATCTCTAAGAAGAGATGTGGTGGCTACATGCCTCTGAACTATCTTACAATGAGGCTCAAAGGCCTATTTATTGTTGACAAATAATGGAAAACCCTTCACATCCAGAAACCTAACCCTAGAAGATGAAATGCCAAATTGTGGGCCCCGTTTGGGATGAGTTGGACAACAAACTTCCCGGAGTCGCGAATTGGTCATATTATCTCTGTTTGATGCACATGATAGTCCATTGGAAAGATCTCTTCGAGGACTACAATGAAGAAAAAGATATTTTTCTAGAAAAATTGTTGGGTATATTTCCCCAAAAACGTCGTTTAGGGCCTCAAAACAGCTCTGAAAGTTTAGCACTCGAAAAACGACTAAAAATAGTAAATTGTGCTATAATTAAGGAAACTAAAAAACTGAAAGAGACAGTTGTGGGGATCCAAATGGGATAGTTGGGTGGCCACCAACATCCACCTAGATCATTCCTCCCCCCTTAGGAAGCAATGGTCCCCATTGCATTGAGTTCCTCCCTGAGATGAGGAAGCTTTTACTGATCTGGGTCTCTGGTGAGTTGTTCTGCAATCTCTGATATGTCCAGAAATGGTGGAAAGCATGGTCGACAATGGTCCACCTTGAACACTCGATGCAAGTGAAGGAATGGAGGAATGCTATGCTTCAAATCATTGTTTCCCATAGCCTTGGTACTAGTGTAAGGACCATGTCGGATTGGTCTCAGTTTCTGATGGGTTCTAGTAAGGCGTTCTCTCTGTAGATGTAACCAAACATTGTCACCCACCTTAAACTTGTGTGGTACCCTTGTGGGTGAGGAGAAGTTATTCCTGTGTTCTATCAAGATTGTATCCCTTTGTTGTTGCTGCTGCATGGAGGAACCCTTTGCGGGGGTCATGGATGTAGCAACAATCTTCCGTTTACTTTGGGGGCGAACCAAACAGGGAATAAATTTCCTAGTCTGGCAGATGAGCTTGCTTCCTTTCTTAGCAGAGATCAAAGAGGTGGCAGTAGGTGGGGCTACCTCCGGTATCCTGTATAATGAATTATCCAAAGAAATAATGATAGTGCGAGGCCTTGACTCATACACAGTATGTTGCTTCCACAAGTATGGTTGGCCTAATAGTACATCAAAAACATCCAGAGGTGTAACATCACACAATATCTTGTCTGTTAAGGGCTTGATGCTATAGGGAAGGTGGCACTGCTAGCGAACTTTGAGATCTCATCCTTCATGAAGCCACCCGATACTATATGGTTACGGGTGTGGTGTAGTTGGTAGGCCTAACCGCTTCATGACCTTTGCTGAAACGAGGTTCTTCTGGCTCCCACTATCAACAATGAATTGCAACAGTGAACCCTTCACCCACATTTGTGAGTAGAAAAGGCGCTCCCCCTCCTCTGGGTCTTCAAGCTCATTCTTTTGGATCTTGGCAGTGGCAATAGTGGCGTTGGGCTCTGCATCAATGATCTCCTTCCCTTTGCCATTCCCCTTGTCGGGTTCTGGCTCAGGGTCGAAACATGCATATGATTCGGAAGCCTTCAACTTGGCCACCAGCAACTCCTTGGTCCAACACTCACTTGTGTTATGAGCGGGAATCTTGTGGAACTCACACCACTTTCCTGTGTCCTTCTTTAGCTTCGTGGCGTTGTTCTTTTGTTGCGGCTTCAATGGGTTGTCTTGGGTCACCCCACCTTGGCTTTGTCCTTTGGGCTTCAGATTTGCAGATCAAATGTCTCGCTTCTTCTGTTTGAACTTTTGCTCGATTTTCACAGCGTATCGATATGTTGTGCCGAGTGAGGAGATGTTCAAGAACTCCATCTCTTCATGGATGTATCTATGTAGCTAGCCATGGTATTTGAGTACTAGATGTAACTCAGAGTCCTTGATACCCAACTGTGTGCGAAGGGTATGAAAAATGTTTGTGAACTCTGGCACATCTTGGTCTCGTCCCTACTGCAGTGTGGTCGATTTGATGTATTTGTCCTCATAGCTTTTGACAGGGTAGTACTGCCCCTTTATGGCATCCCAAAAGCCATTCCAAGTGGGTGCAGCTAAAAATAGTGAGCATGTACTTTCATCCTTCTGCTCACAGTAAGTTTCCCACCAGTCCTTGACGTGGGGGGCTACTTTGAGAAGAGTGAAAACAATCTTTTCCCGACTTGAAAATTCATGAACCGAAAAATACCCATCTAGCAGATTTAACCATTTATCTACGGAATTTGCATCTATTTGACCCTCGAATATGGGGATTTCAAAATTAACTTGTACCTTAAACGGTGTGGCATTTCTAGAGTAGCTGTTGGAAGCCGATGCATCGCCTCCGGGTAGCCGCTGAAGGATCTGCACAAAGTTATCCATCATCGCATTCCTTTGCCGCTCGAGCACTTCTTTGAGCAAGATTTTGATAGGATCTCCTGCCCCCTTGGATTTCTTCTCATCTGCCATGGGAGGCCGTTAGGATTTGCAAGGCTGGTCTTGCAAAGGTTCGACTAGTTCAAGCCCTAACTCCTTATATCCCGACCTCGTTGGGGACATGCAAAGAAAAACAAAGAAAAAGCAGACCGCTCTGATACCACTGATCTGGATTTAAACAGGAACACCACAAATTACAGAGACAACCATAAACATAGATATGCTGTGGCAATAATACTTCATTTCATTAATGTAAAATATTGAAATATGCTTACAAACAGTAATGGAAATAAACCAGCTAGGGCGATGGTAGCTTATCTCTAAGAAGAGATGTGGTGGCTACATGCCTCTAAACTATCTTACAATGAGGCTCAAAGGCCTATTTATTGTTGAGAAACAATGGAAAACCCTTCACATCCCAAAACCTAACCCTAGAAGATGAAATGCCAAATTGTGGGCCCCGTTTGGGGTGAGTTAGATAGCGAACTTCCCGGGGTCGCAAATTGGTCATATTATCTCCATTTAACACGCATGATAGTCCATTGGAAAGATCTCTCCGAGGACTACGATGGAAAAGATGAATTTTTGACAGGAAAACCACTCGGTATATTTCCCAAAAAATGTCGTTTAGCGCCTCAAAACGGCTCGGGAAGTTTAGGACTCGAAAAACTGCTAAAAATAGTAAACTGTGCTATAATTAAGGAAACTGAAAAACTGAAAGAGATAGTTGTGGGGGTCCAAATGGGATAGGTGGGTGGCCACCAACATCCACCGGGATCAGTCCTTCCTGTTGTCACTAATCATCTGGCAAGGGCCCTCATAGTTTCCAAGCCAGACTTCTATAGGGTCAGAAGAAGCTTAATTCTTTCATGTTAGGTCATTGATTTAATTCCTTGCCCTAATCGAGATGGTATATTGGACATGATGGTGATGCAGTCCCAACCAAACTTTAAAAAAAAATATTCTTAATGCACACATTAATTAAAGTAATTTTATATCATCTTGATATATAAAAAATGCAATTGAAAGTAAACAAATTTGATTACACCTTAATAATAAGAAGATATGTAATTCATTTAATTCTTAATCTGAATTTTATATTTAACATTTCGAAGGTATTAATAAAAAAAAAAAAATAGAAATGATAAAATATTTTTAACATGCATAGGTGAATATATATTCAAAACATTAATTAAATATTAATAATAAAAAGCATTTTAATATGTACAATGTGGATCAGTAATAAATATTTCAAATCTTGATATTATAAATATATAAATATATATATAATTAGAAAATTATATATTAATGTAAACCATCCATGTGTGTGAGAGAGAATTATATCTCCTTGAAAGAAAGTGGGTTTATATCATGAATATAACAATATCACCAATCTCTCATTGGGGAAATTGTACCAAAGCCTAAAAAGAACTTTCCATTGAGAGGACAGTGATAACTAAAAACTAAAAGAGAAAATGCTACTCAAAATATAGTTGGAGTACAGGCCTAAGATTCTTTGAATGCTATTTTTTGTAAAGGAGGCGTAAAGCATGTACATGATACACCTAAGATGAAGGATATGGAACTAAGACTGCAACCTAGATAGGTTCTTTTGGGTCCTCACATGTTCTCCTAGTTGCAAGAGGTATGCCAAGATGTTGTTATTTTTTTTCCATTCTATGCTCGATGTCGCTTAAGCATCGGTGTAAGTGTTATAAGGAATGAAGATCATCTTCGTGGTGCTCAGGATTATATATAAAGGTACACCAAAATTTTAATTTCATCTATATTAAATGGAAATAATGTGAATATATTGATTGAACCAACCCCTCCCAATTTTCCCATTTTGTAAGGACCTCTACATCTGAAAGGAGAATTTTATGTGTGGAAGATTGCAGATCAACCCGAGTGATCTCTTCCTAGATAGTTATTGGCGTATGGTCATGGTAATGCATATTTAAATCCTCCAATGGTTGATGCATGTGTATATTCCCCTTATGGGCCCACTATTCTTAATATATAACACCCCTTTCAACTTGTTCCGATTGACATGGAATGGTGGTGAGAAGAGAAATACTAACATACCATAGCAAAGGTCATAAAAAACTAGCAAGATCTAAAGTACAAGAGGTGTGCCATGTAATATATGTACTACCTAGAGAACATTTTCCAACCGTGGGTCTTCTCAGGAGGGAACTCAAAAAAGGAATCACAACAAATTAGGGAAGGAGGATTGCCAATTTCCACTCCCACCAAAACACCAGTTGATGTCAAAAAGAGGGCTTGCTAGAAGTCCATGAACAAGATAGGGACTACATAAATGAGACAATGGGTATGAAATAAACATTTAACAATATAAAGGAGAATTGAGGGTCACATCAACAAAAATAGGGTCAGTTGCAAGGACATAACCTTATTCCGTTGACCATGGAATGGAGAAACAATCACGAGAGCACCCAAAGACGTAGAGTCAAGTTAGAAACAATACGGGCTCAAGCCCTTATGTAACAGAAGCACTCACAACCCTGCAAGTTAAAAAATATAACTATCCAAATAAAATTTTCAGATTCAGATGAAAGTTGCCAAGGCCTAGGCATTGTTGTACACTATGAATGGAAACAACAACTAATTTTTGTTGAATATCTGACTAGTAATGTAGAATCTTGATGAAAACAACAACTACACCAGTCAACCAGCTACACCCCCTCATCAAAATTGCACCACACTCTTCCTTTGCTACCCACAATCCATTCTATAGGTATTTCACCTTAAAAACAATTGCAAGGAAATTTTTAGGTCAATTTCCATGTGTGGAGATTTGATATCACCTTCTTTCACATGAGTCTCCAACTCTAATTTTGTGCAATTAGCATGTTGCCTTCTCGTACTTGATATCATATATGTGATATTGTTCCAAACTTAAATATATGGTACCAAATAACTTATTCTATATTTCAAATTCCTATGGGCATGATACCACATCCCCCGGTCTATTGAGAAGGTGGTATAGTGGCATCCCACCCCCTTTCTACCTTGATAGCCACCCCATTTGTGGCTCGAAAATCCTTCTGAGCCAATGATTAACATGAATAATTAAGAGAAGAATATACTATAAGGTTCCAAGTGGATGATGATGTAGGAGATGAATCTAGACATCCGTAGGTCACTAGCAGGTCTACAATTTTATAATCTTATCTCTTATCATAAAGAGATATAAGATTTGGGATGCGTGTATTGATAAAAATACCTGTTCCAAGAGGGATTGTAACATATTTTTCGAGGAATAAATATAAATATGTGTGCCACTTTGAATGTCCCAAAGCATATTTATAATAATGGGGGTTCGCCTTCCACTTGCGGTTTGGTGTAACCTTAGGTGAGAGCACACTCTAAACCCATACAAAGGCCTATAAGTCTAGTTGCAATGCTATTGCTAATACTGGTTGCTCCAGTAAATCATATAAATATGATATAAAAAAACATAGTAAAATATTTCAATTTCAACTATGTATATAATATCTAGAACAATAAAAAAAGAAGTCATATCATGAAAACAATTTCATTGGTTTTTGCAAAGTGTATATCTTTTGGGTCAATATTGTTTGAAATGTATTAAATATTTGAATAAATTGCAAGTTCAAATTTTGTAGCATACACAGGCAGAGTGCCAGTGAAGATGGATTTAGAGATGTAGTTTAAATAGTAAAGAAATATAATTTATTGATGTCTTGCTCAAAAGGAGGAGATGTAAAATTCCTTCCATAGTCGAAAAGTAGTATATATATATGTGTGTGTGTGTGTGTGTATCTATATTATTATTATTATTATCTCAAAATGAAGAATATGTGTAATTTCTTCAATGATAAGCATCAAGTTGATACATGGTATGTATATATAATGAACTAGGGTAGATCTATCTTAACGTTAGATCTATCAAGGTCGAAGAGGATCAAATATCTTAAGGTGCAAACATTTCTTCATGATTTCCACTTTAAAATATATTTGAACCTTGAGATATTTGATCCATCTTGGATCATTGTGGTTAGTATGGATATATGATGGTATAATTACATTTAAATCAATATTGTTCCATTTTCTTCAAAAATATAAATTTTTTAATCTTTGAGTTACTCTGAAAAGACAAGGGTAGAAAAGAAATTACAGGGACAAACTCATTAAGATATCAACATGTGATATGCAAAAACTCATCTTCCATGGAGAGGATAAAAACATTTCTCCCAACCACCCTAAATACATCCAATTGACACGCTAGGATCACTACATAGAAAAATAGGCAATAAAATTACTTCTTATCACATGACAATAATTTAAGGGTATTAAAAACATTTTCTTCTCCTTCCACCTATGAATTGTTAAATGAAATGAGAACACCACATGAGTTGAAACTCTATAAATAATAATAAGGACATGTTATTGCCTTCTTTCTTAATCAGTAAATCATTAAATGTGGAGTTTTTGTAATGAGTATTCATGTTTGTGAGAATGGGCCTTTGTGTTAACAATTTGGTTAGGTGCATTTTGATTTTCCAATAATGTTAATGGAATTTGTTCTCAATTGATCTTAATAAAACCATTAAAAATTGTTTTCATAACTATATTTAAAATTTAACTTCTTCATCATGGGGGAAGCTCAATTGGCGATAGAAGTAATGTGAAATCTGTGAAAACTGAGAGATCCAAGATTCGAATTCTTCTGGTTGTGACCTAGTTTATGGAGAGAAGGATAGGTTATAGATCCCTAGAGTTTTACTAGAAGCTACATGTTAGGTAAGATATTTGGTTCCTCTAGGATACAAAAAAAAATAAAAGTTGAACTTCTTTTGTGTTGTATATAATTCACTGAAAGGCTTGTAACAAATTGGTACGATCAAAATTAGTAAAATAATGATTTAAAAGGCCTTTTTGCAATACATAACGTTTCTTTCTTATAGGTATTCTTTAATATCCCACATATACAAGAACTATAACAAAGGAAACTAAGTGGAGACCTTATGGTCCATTATGTAACATTATATATAAAAATGAGTGGGTCAACTATTTTTAAGAAAACAGAATGTCTCCATGGACATATTTTAAGGTATTTTTGGATCAATTAACTTTTGCACCAATTCACTTATAGACAAATAAAAACATATAAATTGTGTTTAGAACTACCAAGTTAGTAGCACATAATGCACTACTTATGAGAGAATTTGTTAAATAAAAACATGGAAATAATTTCCTTGCATATGACGAAACTTAAGGCTTTTCATATACATGAATTTTGGGATTTGATCTATAACCATTACGTACATTTAATCTTAAAAGAATGCCACAAAGGGTATTTTCATTTTCTTTCCCTTGAAATAATATATGGTGATAGTGGAAGGAATACTTTATTTCTCCTAATTTTGTAACCATAATGACCTCCTTATACAAAAAAAATGTTCCTTGTCATCGTGATCATATTTTCTATCTTTAGATTTTCCTTTTAGAAATTTAAAGGTCAAAAAATGCTTTCATGGACATTTTTTCTGCACATATTACATCTAAAATGTAACATGTATTTTCTAACAATTAGTCACAATTCATTGCTATATATCTCTCACATGGTTGAATTGAAGAGAAATCACTATTTCTTCTATAGAAAAATATTTGAATATTCACCTTTTCCCCGTTTTATTTCATTTGTTAACTTAAAGCTTCCCCGGATCTCTTCCTTTTTTTAAATTTATTCTAATATATTTGATATTTGTATAGCTTTAGCCACAAAACAATACTTTCTCTTTCCATTAAATCATTTTTTTTTAAATAAACTATTGTTTATTGGAAGATATCTCTTATATCCCATGTAAATAAATTTCCTACTATACTTTAGATATTTTAGATTTGTATTCATTCCGCGTATGGGACATGGATAATATCCTTTTTTTAATAAAACAGAGTATATTCTTGTAAATAAGAAATTCATGAATTACCCACAACAAAATAGTTTTCATATTAAGGAATGACTTTCAATGAGTATCTCTCACAATTGGATATGTGAAATCTTACTCATACAAGTAGAGCATCACTCCTTCCTTCTATTTAGGGGATTATCCCTAGTCACATCAGAAGAACTCGAAATAGAATTGCAGATAAATTCACCTATCAAGGTTGCATGTTATCGTTGTCCTAGGAGCCAAACTTTTGTCACACTGATTACAATAACCTCAAAACTTATGGAAGCAAATATGGTACAAAAAACACAGTCATCACATTCCCAATGAATAACACATCTGCACAACTATATTTCCAATAGGCTCATATATTTAGAATATGGATTGTAAAGTAAAATATTAGTACAAGAACACTACTCTTGCAAAGTAAATGATGGAAAAAATGTCCACTTTTTGGATTATTCTTGGCATCAATTTCCCAAACTCTCACCCGAAAAATATCTTGAAGATATATTTTATGCTATGAAATATCTAGGGAAAATTGTTGTGACATATCACTGGCAAAATGTATCCCTAGAGAAAAATTACTTCCAATGGTCATATCCCTCCTCCTAAGACATCCCCTTATAATCTGAAGCTCTTGAGCAATTCAAGGAAACTTTTCTGCATTGGAAAATCCAATGTTTTCAATATCCAGATGAACTACATTAGGGATACTGACCACAAGTTTCTTTCACCATAAAAGTATCTTACATCCTTTCATCCAATCATACTAACAATCTGAATCAACATGTATGATCTAACCTAAAATAAACTTCTAGTCAATAGTTATGTTGGTCCCTCACTCTATTTCTTATGCTGAGGAAGTGAGGAAAACCATGAAAACATTTTCCACTAGCCCAAGGTCTTTCAAACCAATTCTTTAATCTCTTTACTCAACCTTCTCGACTAGAGACTTTCCTCTTATTCTCAATTTGTAATTGACCTCTTTCCTCATTCTACAATCCCATTCTCAATAGAGTTTAGAATCATGCACATATGTTTTTCTATTGGATTCCATGGAAATCGTATAATACACATAACTTTTGCATCACTCAAGCCACCATCCTCCTTGGAATACCCTTGGTGAAATTCTTTTTGAAAACCTTTTTTTTAATATTTACTTGTAAGTATCGAAGTGGAGATGTTGGTTGTCGGGCCAAGACTAAGTTGACTGATTTATGTAAATAGATATTATACTAAATAAATTTTTATCTTCTCTTGAAAATGATATGGGAAACAACACATGTGTAAATTGGGCTTCCTTTTCCATCCAAGAAGCTATTAATTGGTTAAGTGTGTGTGGAAGATAAAAAATAGGAAAGTAACTTAGGTCATAGTTGGAACCTTCTCAAATTCTCCCAAAATTCCTTGGAGAAATTCTACCACTCGAAAACAACATAACTAAATATCATTGTTATGTTGGGTGGAAAGATAAGCTTAGCTAGAGAGAAATGCGAAGATGGGTGAAAATGTGAGAATAATCATAGTTGTGGAGAAAGGCATGCTTATGAAGGAAAAAGGAATGATTTTTCTTGTTTTAAAAAATTCTTAGGTAAAGAAAAAAGGTGGGAAGGTCTTCAAAGAAGAATCCTGGTAGAAAAATCTAATTGGAAGAAAAACAATAAATACCACAAACTAAAAGTAGTTTGGGGATGGTTGATAAAACAAGGAGGAAGCAAGCTTGATCCTCAGATCACGAGGAGTTGCTAGAGTGTAGCTCATTGGTTGGGTCAAACATGTTGGATTCTACTTTCTTGTCAAGGATTGATAAAATTAAATAAATTATTACTTTGGTTTCAGTTTTAATCCCAAAATCTCTCTATCCAACCAACTATATCATTACTTTAACCTCTTTGTAGGCATACCAATCAATATTTATTGGAAAGAAGGCCCCAAACCACACCTCATTACTTTCCTTACTATCACCACATCTAATTACAAAGAGTAGGTAAAGTGTTTCATAGAAAAAAGATAGGAATTTCTGGTGAATGGTTAACAATAGCTACTCCCAAACAAAACACTATTGAGTGAGGATCTATTTGATTCATATGTATAAACATTCTTTACAAGATATCTAATGGTACAAGTATATTACAATTGCTCTTGTATGAGCCTGCCATAATAGGACTATGTTCAAGGTCAAGTGAGAGTTGTCAATGTATGAAGGTATGAGTTATTGAAGGGAAACTACAACCGTAGGGTAAGGAAATAGCCACAGTATATCGATTATGGAAATATAGAAATTTTTAAAAGATTACAATCATACTCTCATATACATAAGTTGTGTGAATCAAGGAAGCCTCACAATTCTTGAAAGACATATATTTGTATATGAACACAGAAGTAGCACTAGTCATTGAAAAGAATAAATAATTACATACATGTAAAATGAGTTGGGATCCATAGTTAAATAACAAGTTTCATAGGGAAAGTTGAATTGAGCATATATCCAATGAGTGTTATGTGATAAACTCTTAACAATTTTTATATAATAGGACTTGGGACAGAGTACACAACCATAATAGAAATGTAAGGAAAACCTTAAGTAACCAAACTATAACTCAAGAAATACAAGGTTGTGTATAGATATGAAACCCTAACGAAGTAAAAATATTTCATGAAAGAATAAATATCACCGTACGTAATTAATAATATTTCTCAATGATCAATTGAGGACTATTATATAAATAAAAAAAACACCACACTCTTTAAATATAAAATAAATATACCAACTATGTTGAAATGTATATACATGTCGGATTGAGAAACTTTACTCAAATATAGAACTGCTCTGTGGTGCTTCCAGTGAGAATATTACATACACCAAGAAAAAAAAACATTGTTTGTCCAAGGATCAATCGAGCCTCCTAGAGGAGAGCTTCAGAGAACACTCTGCCCTCAGCTTGTCAAGTGGAAGTGTGGTTCCAAAATCGAAGATCAAGAACAAAGTTGAAACGAAAGGAAGTGGAATGCGATAATCTCAAACACTGTTGCGAGAGCCTGAGGGAGGAGAACAAAAGACTGCTGAGAGAAGTATAGGCACTGAGAGCAATGAAAATTGTGCAACGTTTAGGAGAGGAGGCTATATATGGGTACTCGCCATTGGTTATCACCATTGTCCAGTTAATACATAGTTTTGTATTACGTTGAACCAATCTAGTTAATACACATTTTTTTAGTTTTTGTATTACCACTTATTTCATAACCGTGGGGCCTCCACCACTGCTGACATAATCTATTTGGCTTCTTTTATGGTATCACTCCACCGCCACTGTCATAATACTACTCACATCCATGATATCGGCCTCCTTATAAATGCCATACTGGCCTCCTCCCATGGCACGCATGCCTCTCCCACACTGTTCCTCCCCCATGCATATGTTGTGCCTCTTCATTACCACAGATTTAACGTTGTTGGGAGACATGTAACCAATTTTTCCAGCACATATTGTTTCATTGTCTATTTTCATATACAGTATTTCATATACATAAACATTGTTGATATACATTACTTTGTTTCATTGTTTTCACGCTATTCTGTATTGTCGACCCCCGGTCAATCATTGACCCCTCCCCCATATACCACCTCCCCCACATAATACCTCTTTCTCCATATATCAAAATCAATTTTTTTTTTAGCAGCAAAAGTATTTATTTTAGAGTACATAGATTTTACAATGCATTCAATCATATCTATTGTAGAAGTAGTTCTCACTGGCAAGGAGAACTATCTTGAATGCTCCTGGAAGATAAATCACACCCTCATTTTCAATGATTTGTGGAAAGGAGTGTGTGTTGGAGATGGAGACAAAGAGCCAAAGCATCCTACCTCAGACAAGGGCTTTGCCAATTGGGAAAATATGAATAACAAAGCCTATGCATTAATTGTAGCATCTGTAAGTGAAGAGGTGAGTCCACATATTTCGCCATTTTCAAATGCTTTTGATGCCTTACGAAAGCTAAAATAACTCTATGACTCACACTCTGCACTTGAAGTTGTTCAACTCATGATTAAACTCTTCACTCTTGAGTTACAAAATAATGATCCTCTTGCTCTTGCATTCGAGGTAAAATCTATAATGCATGATATCAAAGCCACTAAGGTTGAATTGGATATTCCTCTTATCACTTTTCTCAAGGCACTTTATCCTACTTACTCCAATTATCTTGAGTCATTGCAAGAAAATGGAAATCTAAAAGATATTACCTTTGAATCTCTTGTGAAAAAATTTGTTGAAAGAGAGAAAGCTTTTGGAAAGAAGACAACCCCTAAATATTCTAAAGAGACTATGTGCCTTACTCAGAAAGAAAAGAATCTTGCCCAAGATTCTTCCAAAGGAAGAGGTGGTCGAAGAGGAATAGGAAGATATTTCAGAGGCAAGGGGGGCAGACACTCTCAAGGAGAAAAGTCAGATTTTCACTGCATATGTTGCAAACAAAATGGATCACATGATGCCTCCACATGCAAGTTACCATGGGACAAAATTGAGTAGCAAAGAAACCAACCCAAAGGTAAAAATAATGACACAGACAAAGGTAAAGCACCTGAATCCACTCATTATGTTGTGGCACAATGTAATATTGGAGTAAATGAAGACTTATTTAATGCTTCACTTGCTTCTTGGAAAAATGATTGGTTGCTTGATTAAGGAGCAACTAGCCACATGACTCATAGAAAATATTTTTTTGAAGAATTGACTGACACTGCTGATGGAGTAGTATACTTTGCAGACCAATCAAAACTCAAGCCATCAAGGCTTGGCACAATTAGGCTTAAATTACCTAGTCTTCTAGAATTTCTTCTGCATCATGTTCTATATCTCCCATAGCTGAAGAGAAACTTGCTATCCTTGGTCCACATCCACCAGCAAGGTCACTCCATTCATATGTTTGATGGCAAGCTTGAGGTCAAAAAAGCATCTGACCACTCACTTGTCATGAGGGGGATATAAGAAGAAAGGCTTCTCAAGTTACAGGGTAGGTCTGCTCATGCACAACGTTTCTCATACAATTCTCATTATGAAGAATGTACACTTCCATCAAGTTTATTATGGCATGCTAGATTTGGACATTTGAACTATGGCATCCTCTGCTTATTGAAGAAAAATGGTGTTACTAGTTTGTCTACAGTTCCTAGGAAACTTAAGCAATGTGATGCTTGCATTCTAGGAAAGCATAACAAACAGTCTTTTCATGATTCACATTCAAGAGCACATAGAAAACTTGAACTCATTCATTTAGATTTATGTGGTCCAATTCCTTTTCCTTCTGCAAATGGAAATAGATATATGACGACATTTATTGACGACTACACCAGAATGTGTTGGGTTTATTTATTGGAGAAAAAATCTAATGCTTTTCAAACATTCAAGAACTTTCATACATGGATTGAAAATGATGCACAAACTCATATTAGATCTATTCACACTGATAATGGAAAAGAATACACTTCAAATGAATTTGAAAACTATCTTTGCCAACATGGGATTAAACATCAAACAAATGTGCCTTATAATCCCCAACAGAATGGTGTAGTTGAAAGAATGAATAGGATAATCTTAAATATGGTGCACTCCATGATGTTTTTTTAAAATGTAAAATTGATGTTTTGGGCCGATGCAGCTCTATGTGTTGTATATATAAAGAATAGATGTCCATCTAATGCTATCAGAAATAAGACTCCTTATGAAATGTGGTATGGGCACATTCCTTTGGTAAAGCGTCTCGGGGTCTTTGGTTCCACTTGTTATGCCTTGATACCAAAAGTACATAGAAACAAACTTGGTGCAAGAAGTCGTAAGTGTATCTTCCTGTGGTATTCAAACACCTCCAAGGCATACCGTCTCTATGATGAAGTCAATAAAAGGTTTTTTGTATCTAGAGATGTAATCTTTCTTGAAACATCCAAAACTGACAATGTTGTTGAGTGACAACTTGATCGTTTGGATAGATTCGCAAATGAAAAATCATTTCAAGAATTTGATAATAAGATTCCACATCTTGAAGGGAGGACTCCTATAATAGATCAACCTGTGAATCTTCTTCTGAAGCACTCTCCCCTGCATGAAATTCCAACAACGGATGACACTTTAAGTGATGTGATTGATAGAATTAGGTGACTAAATCTTGATTCAGACCCAACTCAATCAACAGAGCATCATGGACCATCTAATAAAGGTCCCCCAAAGTGAGTGACAAAGACACTTGAAAGTGTTCATCCTGATGAGGTTGGAAAGACAGGAACTAGAAATTCAAACCAACAAACTGGAGGTGATGTAGATGACTTTGATTCACCTGTTGATATTGATGTTTCTTATGATTGTGAATTGAATTTGTCTACAGATTTCAAACCAACTTCCTTCAGAGAAGCTACTTCTCATGATGAATGGAAAGAAGTGATGCAAAAGGAGTATGATGCCCTGATAAAGAATGGCACTTGAAAGTTGGTTGATCCTCCATGAGGAACCAAACCAATTGGTTGTAAGTGGGTCTACAAGAACAAGTATAAAGCTGATGGCTCACTTGACAAGCACAACGCCAGGCTTGTGGCAAAAGGTTTTGCATAGAAGGGAGGGATCGATTAAGAGGAGACTTTTTCCCCCACAGCAAAATGGGCTACCATCTAGACACTCTTTTCCCTAATAGCTTAGAACGGTTGGAAAGTCCATTAAATGGATGTAAAAACTGCTTTATTGAATGGAGATCTAAAAGAGAATGCTTTTATGTCCCAGCCTAAAGGATTTGCTATGAAAGGACATGAACATAAAGTATGCAAACTTGTGAAATCCTTGTATGGCCTCAAACAAGCACCGCGAGCTTGGTATGAAAAGCTAACTGAGCATCTTCTAAAACTCAATTTCAAACACTATGATGTTAATGATGCAACTTTATTTGTCAAGAAAGTTGGAAAAATAATTGTATATCTTGTGGTATATGTATATGATCTTTTGATGACAGGGAACAATGAAAGTTACATTGCATCCATAAAGAAGGAATTGAGGAAAGGTTTTGAAATGATTGATTTGGGCTATGTTCATTACTATCTTGGTATTCAAGTAACTCAACATCCGAAGTCCATATTCCTTTCTCAAAAGAAGTACATTGGAGATCTGTTCAACAGGTTTGGCATGACAGAATGCAATCCTCTTACTACTCCAATGGAACAAAACTTAAAACTCACATCAATTAAAGAAAAATAATTTGAGGATGCAACAAAGTATAGACAACTTGTAGGAAGTCTCAATTGCCTAAATACTACTAGACCAGACATTTCTTTTGTTGTTGGAATCCTCTCCAAGTTTATGCAAAAGCCTTGTGAGGGACATTGGTCTACTGCAAAAAGTATTCTAAGGTACTTGAAGGGAAATCAAGACTTTGGAATCAAGTATACACAGGTGGACAACTTCAGCATGATTGGATACTCTAATTCATACTTCGATGGAGACAAAGAAACTGGGGTATCTACTTTAGGTTATGCTATGAGTCTTGGATTGGGAGTTATCTCCTGGAGATCATGCAAACAATTAGTTCTAGCAAATTCCACAACAGAGGCATAATATGTGGCAGCAACTGAGGCAACAAAAGAAATTATGTGGCTCAGGAAGATTCTTGAATATTTGCAGGTAAAACAAGTACAATCAACTCCACTCATGATTAACAATACCTCAACAATAAATTTGGCCATGAACCCAAAGTTCCATGATCAAACAAAGCACATCAATACTAAATATCATCTCATTCGACATCATGTTGAGGCCAAAACAATCTGTCTCCACCATTGTTCCACTAATGAGCAAATTGTAGACATCTTCATCAAAGCGCTTGGAAGAGAAAAGCTTGGAAGATTTAGAACGATGCTTGGACTCACCAACATCCCTTCAAATTAAGGGGGGAATGTTGACACCTAATCATCAAGATTGGGTGAACAATTGTAATTGATGTACATAAATAATAGAAAATATGAAGAGTCTATTGGCATTATGTTTCTGGTATGGTTATATGTTACAGATGTTGTACTTGATGGAAACACCCATGGCATGGCTCTCAATATGATGAGAATTAAGAAGTACGCAGGAGAAAAGTTCACGAAATTTTATGCAGAGAAAAGTTTACAAAAGTTTATTTCATGTGGCGAAAATTTCACGGAATTTTATGCAGAGAAAAGTTTATTTCATGTGGGAAAACTTACCTTTGGTCCATGGTAGTTAGTCCTTGGAATTTGAACCTATGGTTTTTGGACCATGGCATCTCGACAGACGTGTTGATCCCTAGTATTGAGTTGATGGTATTGGTTTGTTATGGTTTTGGCCCGTGGTATTGGTCCATGATTTGAGGAAGAGCTTGCCTATATAAAGCAAAGGAGATCATTTGGCTTGTGTATGCTTTTGGGTTGAATATCTTAAGATCTGAAATATTGGGTTATTGTTTCAAAAGCTCGATCTATATGAAAGTGAAGTGGAAAGCGAATCTGTGAAGGGTGATCTCTCGAGCGCTTCAGCTGCGGAAGTGCGGAGGTGCTGCAGGAGGCGCCGCAGGAGACGCCGCAGGAGATGCCGTAGGAGACGCCGTAGGAGACACTGCAGGAGGCACCGCAAGAGATAGAGGCACCGCAGGAGACGCCGCAGGAGGTGCCGCAGGAGATGCCGTAGGAGGCACCACGGGAGGCACCGCGGGAGGCGCCGCAGGAGACATCGCGGGAGGCGCCGCAGGAGACGCTGCAGGAGGCGCCGCAGGAGACGCCGTAGAAGGTGTTCTGGGTTTAGTTTTCTGTTATTGTGGATCTGGTTATCTGGGTGACTTACTGGTACTTGATGATCATTTGATATTTATGGATCCACCTTAAAAATTTATGAAAAGTGGTCCTTGAAAGAAAAGAAGTAGGGGGTTGTACCTCCCTTCCAGGAGAGACTGGAAAACGAGAGAGAGTTGTAGCTCTCTGCAGGTTGCAGCCTGCGTACTGGTAAAGGACTGCACCAATACAAGACCAT
>APFE031268792.1:8978-38401 GCA_000404065.3 Pinus taeda
CATCTCTTTGTTTATGGTTATCGCATCTCTGTATTTATGGTTATCTCTGTAATCTATTGCGTTCCTGTTTAAATCCGGATTAAATATCCCATTGTGGACACTACAGCTAATGCTCCTATGAAAGCAATTCCTCTCCAGCATAACCATACATTTCATGGCCTCACATCAGAAGACCCCGATGCATTCTTATTTGAATTTGATGTGTTGTGTAGAGGTTATGACTATACCACCGACCCCCAGAAACTGAAATTATTTCCCTCTAGATTAAAAGGAGCTGCTTTACGATGGTTTATGGGGTTGCGTGGTGGTGTTATAAATAACTGGGATCAAATGAAAGATTCTTTTCTAAGAAAATATCAGGATTATTGTAGGTCTAGAGAGTTGAAAGGTGAAATATTTCATATGATGGCTAGACCAAATGAAACATTAGAGGAAAATGTCGAGCGTTTTCAATATAATCTTCAAAGATCTCCTTATGCATCACTACTGTTACCTGATAATGTATTGAAAACTGCATTAATTATAGGAATGAAGGAACAATGGATTGAAACACTAAACATTATGGGAAAATGAGATATTTATCAGGAAAATTTTGCTGACATTATTAATTTATGTATCAGGAGTTCAAGAGGCAGCACAAGACTAAAACCAGCAGAACATGATTGGTTTGCAAGAGATAACAGAGTTTCTGCAGAAGGAGTAACTTGTGCAAAAATTGGAAATTTATTAGAAAATTTTAAAACCGACATATTAGGGACTCTGACAATGCAACTTGATATTATGCAGGCCAAGCAGAAGCAAGCAAAGACATAACAAAATTTGGCAATTTTATGTCCTAGGTGCAGAAAGAAACACAGCCACAAAGAATGTCCATTAGATATGGTTCAAGTCTACACCATTTGTACAAAAGATCATTCTACAGAAAGTTGTCCCTCACTTCCTGGATTGAAAGCAGTATACAAGGAAGCGGAGGAAGAGCCAGAATCGGTGTACCTACTTAATCAGTGCCGTCAATGGCAGCCGCAACAATCAGGTATGTTATCCGATCCAGCCTCTTCTTTTCAACCTCCACAATATCATGCTCAACAATATAATACTATGTGGCAAAATCAATCTCCATTCTCAAATTGGTCACAACAACCATTTCCTTCATCATCACCATGGCCGAATCTAGCAAGTCAACCCAATTGGCCAAATTTTCCCTTTACCCCACCATATTGGCAAAATAATGTATATCCACCACAATGGTCCCCTCCTACTTCACAGAGTCAAGCCTGGCAGAAAAACTGACAAAGACCAATAAACCAGCCAGTAGGAACCATTCCACTCCCTCAACCTACACTGCCAGCATTACAACAAAACCCCTAGTCTAATTTAGGACCACAACTCCCAGCCCAACCAAACCCTAATCTGAATAACAGACCGGTCCAATCTATTCAAATAATTGAAACACCAGACATAGGAACCGATCTAAGGGAGTGTAATGATCTTCAATTGAGATCTGGGCGCATTATTGAAACAAAGGGAGATAAAATCGCTCAAGTTGAAAATCAGTTACCTATAGAACAACCATTGCAAGAAGAGGATGTGATCAAACAACAAACTCATAATCAAGTAATCACATCTTCTCCTCCATTCCTAAAATGATTAATTATACCACGACCTATACAACATCCTGATTTTGACATTCTGGGAGAACTTAAAAATCTGTACATAAAAATTCCACTCCTCCAAGCCATCCAAGACATCCTAATATATGAAAAGACCATAAAGGAGCTATGTATAAAAAAACCAAGGAGGAGAATAAAAAATAACCCGACAGTCCAAGTAGTTGGCACTTTATCTGACCTATTATCAGGAAGAGAAACACTCGTTAAATATGAAGACCCAGGAAATCTGATAGTAACAGTACTGTTGGGCATTAGATAATCCAGCGCTCCCCGTGTGTTTCGTGACATGGACTAACTTCCTCTCAAGGATCTGTAAACTCTGGGGAAGCACCGGTTTACTAACACCTGCAAGTTTTGGTGTAACGACAATCGTGATCCCAACAAGTGGTATCAGAGCCAAAGGTCTTGAGTTCAAATCACACCCGGCTCGCGCTGGGGGGGAGATTGTTGGACATTGGATAATCCAACACTCCCCGTGTGTTTCGTGACATGGACTAACCACCTCTCGAGGATCCATTAACTCTGGTGATGCATCCGTTTACTAACACCTGCAGGTTTTGGTGTAATGGCAATCGTGATCCCAACAAGTACAAATCCATGGGAAAACTTTTGCAAATGCCTTCGTTGATTTAGGGGCTGTAATTAATATCCTAACAACCACCACTTGTCAAAGACTGGGCATTACATCAGTAGCACCAACCTCCACTTTATTAGAACTAGCCGACCGATCTGTGGTTAGGCCAGAAGGCATACTACATGATGTCATGGTATCTGTTGATTCCTGGGAGTATCCTGCCGACTTTCTGATAATAAACCCCAAAAACCGACTTGATAGACATCCATTGATTTTAGGCAGACCTTGGCTCACAACCGTTGACGCTTATATTAGCTACCGACAAGGCAGTATGACCATAACTAGAGGGGCTAATATCAAGAACCTAGCCTTGTATCCTCCAGCCTAGCCAAGTGTCATAATAATGAAAACTAACAAACATCCTGTATTATACCTCATTGAAAATATTAGATCTCCATTAACCATAGAAGATGCCCTTGATTTCAAAGATCAAACAGAGGATGATGTTATTAACAACTTTCTTAGCCAGGCTAAATCTAGATCCCACATACAATGCCAGATGATAGAAGCAACATTTGATAATGAATTAGAAGAGGATCCTCTCAAAGATACTCACGATCAAACAATACCTACTACCTCTGTATCAAATAGAAAAAGTATAGGAATTGAGCTAGGAAAAACTTTAAACATTAATGGCAACCTGACTCTAGAACAAGAACACAAGCTAATCCAGCTGCTGAGAAAACATAAAGAAGCATTTGCATGGGACTATCCTGACATGAAAGGAATTGATCCCCAGTTATGTACACACCACATTTACATAGAAAAAGATGCAAGACCTATTTGCCAACCACAAAGGAGACTTAACCCTCACCTAAAGGACATTGTAAAATTTGAACTTCAAAAACTTTTAGATGTGAACTTTATTTACCCAATCTCTGATAGCAAATGGGTCTCTCCACTTGTGGTGGTACCAAAGAAGAATGGGAAGTGGAGGATTTGTGTAGATTATAGAGAACTGAATAAAGCAACACAAAAAGACCACTTTCCCCTTCCATTCATTGACCAGGTATTAGATATGTTAGCAGGAAAGAAATTCTTTTCTTTCTTGGATGGCTTCAGTGGATACAATCAGATTCAGATTGCCCCTGAAGACCAAGATAAAACTACTTTTACCTGTCCTTGGGGAACATTTGCCTATAGAGTTTTACCTTTCGGCCTATGCAATGCCCCTGCCACATTTCAAAGGGCTATCCTCAACATTTTTTCAGATTTAATAAATGAAGGGATCAAAGTATATATGGATGAATTTACACCATTGGAGATGATTTTGACCTAGCATTGGACACACTAGAAAAAGTGTTGCAGTGATGCATTGCCACTAGGCTCTGTCTGAGCCATGACAAATGTTATATGATGATGACTCAAGGGCTTATTCTAGGCCATTATATTTCAGCAGCTGGAATATAGGTAGATCCGGCCAAAATCCAAATAATTTTGTTAATACCTACTCCTACCACTCAGACAGAGGTACACAGTTTCCTTGGATTCTTTGGTTATTATAGAAGATTCATAGAACATTTTTCTCATATCACTGCGCCTTTATATGCACTGATAGGGAATGTTGACTTTGTTTGGATAGAAAAACGTGATCGCGCTTTTGAGAATCTGAAAAAGCTTGTGTCAACAGCCCCAGTACTCCGAGGACCAAATTGGGACCTGGCATTTCAAATTTCATCAAATTCTTCAGACACAGCTATTGGAGCAGTCCTTGGGCAGGAAGAAGATAAAAAACCATTTGCAATTTATTATATTAGCAAAAATTTGTCTCCTACTGAATTGAACTATACTGTGACTAAAAAAGAATTTTTAGCTGTAATACATGCCGTTAATAAATTTAGTTATTATATCACTGGATATCCTGTTATTTTATATACAAATCACTCTGCCATAAAATATTTAGCAAATAAACCCATTACAAATGGTAGAGTAACTAGATGGCTGATTTTATTACAGGAATTCGATATCACAATAAAGGACTGACCGGGAAAAGAAAATCCTGTAGCTGATTTTCTCTCACGAATGCCAAAACCGGTGGATACAACAGCGGTCAAAGATTAATTTCCAGATGAACATCTGTTCGCTGTTACTATTAAAACACCCTGATATGCTGATGTTGCAAATTATCTAGCAGTAGGCAAATTACCGAAACATATGACCCCCAATGAACAAAAGCAGATTGTCCAGCGAAGTACTCGATTTTCTTGGATTGGGGGATACTTGTTTCATATAGGGGCAGATATGCACATCAGGAGATGCGTCTGTGAAGATGAAATTTTTGACATCTTGAAAGCTTGTCACAATGGACCATGTGGCAGACACTTTGTAGGTCGGAGAACTGGTCACAAAGTGCTACAGACAGGGTATTATTGGCCCACGATCTTTAAAGATGCAAAGAAATTCGTTCAAGCTTATGACAGCTGCCAGAGAGCAGGACGCCCTGGACAGGCTGATGAAATGCCCCTAAACCCCCAGCTAGTTATTGAACCATTTGAACGATGGGCGCTTGATTTTGTTGGTCCAATTAACCCATCGTCAAATCAAAAAACATACATTCTGGCAGCAACAGAATATGTCACCAAATGGGTTGAAGCAGAGGCATTGTCGAGAGCCACAAAAGATTTCTTCATACAGTTCTTGTTCCACATATTTGTGCGATATGACCTCCCAAGAGATATAATTACGGATGGAGGACCTCAGTTTGCTGGTAATAAAATTGCTGCCACACTAAAAAATTATCATATTCAGCATAAAATTACTACTCCATACCACCCACAGGCAAATGGCCAAGTAGAGAGCACAAAAAAAATAATAGAAGCAATACTGACAAAAACCATTGCGTCACACAGACACAATTGGGCTGCAAGACTGCCAGAAGCAATGTGGGCATACAGAACAACATGGCGAAGTACTACCGGTTATTCACCATACCAGCTAGTATTTGGAAAGGAACCCATCTTTCCAATAGAATTTGAAATATAGACATTCCGAACAGCACACGAGGTCGATCTAGATTTAGACGAGGCCTAGATTAATAGATTACAACAAATCAATGAGCTAGATGAAAACATGCTCTCTGCCCTTCAACATATTGCGTTAATTCAACAACAACGATCCAAATGGCACAACGCCCTCATTAAAAAGAAAGTCTTATGCGAAGGAGATTGGGCGCTCGTATACGACTCCAGGTTCCAGGATTTTCCCAGGAAACTTCAGACTCACTGGCTAGGACCATACGAAATCTAGAAGGTACATGATAATGGCACCATTACTCTAACCACTATTGATAGATCCGGACACACCTTTAAAGCAAATGGCCACTGAGTTCGATTATATCGCAAAGTGCTTACTGGGGAATCCTTCTACCAGCAACTTCGCGAAGATTCCGACATGCAGATTCTAGTTGAGGAAATCTCCCTCACCTTTGGTTCATTGAGTATTTCTACTACTCTTACACATTGTACATCATTTTTTTGTTTTGTATATATTTTTCAGTTGTATAGCATTTTCACCATTCTGTTGTTCCTTTTTCAAGGAACGGCATAGCACTTTCCACTGTTCCTTTTAGAAGGAACAACATTTCCACCATTTCACTGTTCCTCTTCGGAAGGAACAACACTTGCATTTTTTTCTTTTTATGCTATTCCTTTTCTCAAAGGAACAACATTCTTCGTGTTCTTTTGTTCCTTTTTCTGAAGGAACAACAATTTTGTGTTCTATTGTTCCTTTTCCGAAAGGAACAACATTTTCGTGTTTTGTTGTTCCTTTTCCAAAAGGAACATCATTTTTCATCTTCTGTTGTTCCTTTTTCCAAAGGAACAACATTTTTGTGTTCTGTTATTCCTTTTCCAAAAGGAACAACATTTTCGTGTTTTGTTGTTCCTTTTCCAAAAGCAGAGAAAATTTTAAGAACCGCCCTAAATTTATATGTATAATAAATGGGCTAATCCCCATGATACATAGGAAAAATGGGAGGTGATTTTATCAATAGTATAATATGTATATATAATTTTTTTGGTGAATCTCTCACCAGATTATATTATCTTGTACAGTGATGGAGAATCTTTCACTGAATTACAAAATCTTGTAAGACCTTGGCAAATCTTTTACTGAATAATAAAACATTTTGAAGTCTTGGCGAATGTTTTGTTAAAGTATGAACCCATATATGATAATAAGAAAACATATTCATTAAATTGTAATATACTAACATACATGTTTGGAAAAAAGAAACATAATTTTCTCTTCCTACAAACAAGGTTCCAAATTTCAGTGGCCATGTTTGTCAAGGTTCTTAAAATACACTCTTTCATATCCTTCTATTAGTTTTGATAATATTCCACAACAAAGTTCTTGTAGGTGTTGATATTGACAACGAGTTTTGTCAAGGTAGGAGAGATTACTCTTTTCTCTACAACTTTTGTCAAGCTACCACTTTTTTCAAGTTATCAAATTTCTTTCTTATTCCACAGACTCCAACTGCGAGAGCCACAAATATGGTATTCGGCCCATAGGATTCACTTAAATAAAACCTCTTTTTTGAGCCTTCATAAATAGAAATAAATAGAAAGAGGGTTATGGACTAAATATAAAAAGAGGTTTTATTTATTTACCATACGTCTAGTTTATTTATATTTTTATTTATTTACCATACCTTTTGAGTAAGTATAAAAAAAGGTTTTATTTATTTACCATATCTCTCATTTATTTATATTTTTATTACTTTACCATACCTCTTTTATAAATATGGGACTTGGCCCATAGGATTCACTTAAATAAAACCTATTCTTGGAAATTAGGGCGAATGGAAGGTTGTAACTCCTAATTTCAAGGGCTAAATTTACCTTTTTTATTCTCTCCCTTAAAATAAGGTGGGCTATTTGATGCTATTTGTAAAAATGTACTATGATACAAAATATTCGCCCACTAAAAATTTAAAACCCTTAATTTCGCCTAAGGGCGAACATTCGCCCCTAAAATTTTCCATGTCCAAAAGGAACAACATTTTTCGTCTTCTGTTGTTCCTCTTTCCGAAGGAACAACATTTTTGTGTTCTGTTGTTCCTTTTCCAAAGGAACGACATTTTTCGCTTTCTACTGTTCCTTTTTTTGAAGGAACAACATTTTTTGTGTTTTACTGTTTCTTTTTCCAAAGGAATGACACATTTTTACTTTTGATGTTCCTTTTTTCAAAGGAACGACACATTTTTGTTGTTGTTGTTCCTTTTTCCGAAGAAACGACACATTTTTACTTATGTTGTTCCTTTTTCCGAGGGAACGGCACAGTTTCTTTTCTGCTGTTCCTTTTTCTGAAGGAACGGCACATTTTCAATTTCGCTGTTCTTTTTTTCCGAAGGAGCAGCATTCTTGTTTCTGTTGTTCCTTTTCTTGAAGGAACAACATTTTTGTTCTGCACAACGCATTTTTCTTTTCTGCTGTTCCTTCTTGCGGAGGAACAACACTGGTGTTTTCTGTTGTTCCTTTTTGCGGAGGAACAACATTAGCATTTTCGCTGTTCTTTTTTGAAAAACACAACATTCTTTACATTTTGCTTGCGCTTGTTTTCTTTGCTGCACAGCAGTTTCGAGTTTCTTTACGATTTTGTATATAACACTTCTTTTATCTTTTTCTTTTTTTCTTTTCGTGTGTTTTATCATTCGGATCACTTCTAAAACACAGCTATACACTTATGCAATGAATATGAGAACTAGAAGATGCTGAAATCAACAAATTACATAAAAAGTCGTTATCTTTACAAGAATTTGCTCTGAATTGATAAGAGAAAAGAGGAAAGGACACAACTATTGATTATCTTGTTGTCACTATTCTACTAATACTGGTATGGTTGGTTATCTTTTATCATGATGTTTCCTTCTAAAATCTCATAATCTTCTTTGATCATTATTAAAGAATAAGAATGAAGGGCATATTTTTCTATTGAGATGTTAAGAATTCTTCCACCATCCCTACTCTTAAGGAGTGCTGACCCACCCTCTATGTATAAATAAGGAAAAAGTACTTTATAAAGAGTAAAAAAAAGGTAAAATGTTGACAAAATTTGCTAACATGGTTTGTCAATGAAGGATAGGGGGTCTCATTGGGAGCCAGCCTACCATGATCATAAGGAAGAAAGTGAAGTGGCATCCCCATTATGGCCACAACACCAGAGAGATGATCCAAGAGGCACATTAGAAAGAAAAATAAATAAATAAATAAATCATCCTTGGAACAGGAGGTCTCATCACGAGATGGCCTGCCCACCTTTCACTCCTTCCTAGTGAATGACATTATGGTTTATCTTGTTACCAAGCCAGCATATGGCCTCCATTTTGACATTCCACAATACTTTCCGAACATACACAAAGGATCATGGTTCCATGGGTGAAACAAACAACTCTGTCAAGGTTATGGACACCTATGGGTAACAAAGCTTTGTTGATGGTATTGAGGTCACATTCTTTATACACCAATAGCACTTATTAATCCCTTCTTCTACCTTTCTAATGAATCAAATAACACCATGAACATAATTCTTTCGAACCTCTAATACATGAAATCTGTTACAATCAATCATCACAGAAAAAGTTGATCGTGACTGCACTGAACTTTTTGTGCACGTCAGCTGTCCTATCCTCCAAATCTCACATCATATCACGACATTTTCTTATTTATTAAGTGATTCTATAAAACACCTCGATTTTGGAAATCCGCTCGTTCTTGTAAACATGGCATCTCGGTATATGTTGCTCCTTTTTGACTCTGCATCATGTCAGTCTAGCACGCCGCTCCCTCATTTGACGTCCGAGGATGGCCTATCCCATTACAGGGGGGCAGCTAGTGACCTCATAATTCACTGGCATACGTGTCAGTTTTTCATTTGGACAACTTTTACTTGGGAATAGCAAGCTTAACGGTATATTGTTTTTCAATTTGCATGGATTGTTGTTTCAAAATTATTTCCGTGTTATGCTCTGCAACAATTAGCAAGTAGTTTGAACTCTAAGCAAGCTTGTTGTTCCATCATTTTTTTATGTGGTTGCTAACAGCTTGAACAGCCTGCTGTTCCATTGCCATCTTCGAGGTTTTTTATAGTTTGCTAAGCATGGGAGGAAGATCAATTCGTAGAGAACCACAGGTGTTGACAGTCTTGGATGCCGCACAAGAAATCCTGACAAGGGCAGGATAGATAATTTATCTTAATCGCCTGCAAGAGTCCAACGAGATTGTGGCAATTGAATTTTTGCAAAAACTGCAAGAACATCACTCCACGGTAAGAGGGAGACAAATAGCAGTCGCCGGCGATATAATTGCAGAAGTTTCAGGACTGCCAGCCACTGGATCTGTGTGGACTCTTAAGAAGATAAGACTGCGCGACGCCATCAAAATCTTCCAAGATGAAGGATAGAACCTGACTAGAATTGGGAAGAGAGTTCGTCCAGAAGCTTTGGGAGAACCATGGGTAGAATTGGCAAAGATCATTCAGAATTACATTACCTCTGAAGGCAGTAAAGATGTGGTAAGATCACACCACCTTAAGCTTTTAACTGTATTGAAACAGAAATGCACTGTGAATTTTCCTGTGTTTTTAAATTCTTTACTACATGATGTTGCCCAAAGCATGAAAAAATCCCGCCATGTAGAATCGGTAGTAAGTCATCACGGGTTGATACGATTGATAATTAGCTACAATATTGCTCAACAACAGAGTAGCTGGGAAGAGCTAATTTTTACAATAGACAGGGCACTGGATTTTCCAACCCCCAAACGAAAGCACACTGCAAATACATCAAATAGACCATTGAAACGGAGGAAATCCGTTAGATTGGCATGGATCAAAGGGAGGCTGGAAATTCCCAAGGGAACACCAGTCAAACGATGGAAGTAGTTGATTCAGGGGACAAGCAACCCCCACAATTGGAAGGAGGAGAGAACGAAAGAAAATCGAATGGTGAGGGAGAAATAGAAGGAGAAACCAAACCATCTGGGTAGGTCGAAGAAGAAACAGAGCAATGTGAAGAAAGCCCGTTGCAAAATCCACTACGAGAGGATGAATTGGCCCAAATTCTGGCCAACATGGGAGAATATACTTAACCTCTTAGCCCACAAAACCTCCACACTGAAGAAGAGCCACAGGAGCACTTGGTTCACGATAAGAGTGCATCCAAAGAGTTATGCGACGAGGAAGAAGAAGAAGAGAATCATTCCATCCATGATGAAAGTGCATCTAGAGAGAAAAATAATGAAGAGGAAGAAGAGGAACAATTTGTTCCAGGTCAAAATACACCTGAAGAATTTGATGAGGAAGAGAGGGGAGAAGAAGAAGTTACCCAGGAAATTGCAGAGCAAGCTAGGGTTTCTACCCCTGAACAACCCGATCAGTAGAATAATGAGGAAGCACCCCAGGAGAAAAATTAAGAAATTGGTCAAGAAGAAAGTCCAGGCCTGAGTGCGCGAACGATTGTTCCTTCCAGTCAAACGGAGGAAATCAAAATATTACGAAAGGAACAACAAAGACTGCTTAATGTAATTGTGCGACTTTGACAACAAATCAGGATTCTGAAGATGGGGAAGAGAGCAAAAAGGACCTCGGTGGTAAGGCATGCAACCACTCCAGTGAAACCCCTTAGAAAAAAGGTTAAAAGGACTTAGGTCCAGCCTGCCATTCAAAATCAAAAGGAACAACATTCGGCTGTTACTCATGTCGAAATTCAAACAGCTGACATAATGACATGTGATAAAGAAACTCAAACAGAGGCACAGTCCTCTGAAGAAGCTCGGACCATAATTACAGAATGACGCAATAAGAAGATTCAAGTGAACCTCCCACCTACAACTACTATGTGGGATAGTGACTCGAGGATAGTAACCTTACGAGAGGGTTTGATGCAAGCTCAGCAAGCAATAGAAAAACTTACAGAACAAACTGTCCCGCGAGAGAAGTATGAAGAATTACAATAGCAGCTAAGGAATGTCAATTTATCCGAAAGTCAAGCTTTTGAAGGATGGCGAAAGGAAGAAGAAAGAGTCGGAAAGGTAACTCATAGGCTAGATGTAGTTATCAAACAAATGGATACCTTATTCTCTTTGTACACTGACGTCCTAGCATGTAGAGCGCGTGTTAAGAATTATGCCTTATTTTTAATGGAAAGATATTTGCAATTAAAAATTAAGGCTATCAAAGCAGGAGCCCCTATACAAATTAACACAATTGATGATTTCATAAATTTTTGTAAGCACTATGGGGTAAAGGTTCAGAGATTATTATGCGAGTTCTATTTACACAACCTTGTGTTAGATCAAGAAACAGAGCAGAACCCCGGTCCTTTCGTTGGGGTATTCAACTGCAGGGATTTATTTCATTTGGAGTTAATCAAATAAAATGGCTTAAAGCCTATAATTCCTTCCAAAGACAAGAAAACATATTAGATTTATGGGTAAGAGCTCAACCTAGAAATCCATTGCAGTGATGGAATAAACATAGGAACCTCATGAGGACTCCGAGCGTGATTGAAGCATTAGGACCCATTCATACAACAATCAATCAGCAAGGGATAGAATACTTCTTTACCATCAAATACCTTGCCATTGCCGCTACTAAATTTTGATATCAGAATTCCAATCCGAATATCCAACACAAGGAACCGTTTAATTATGAAAACTTTAAGTTAGCTGCTGATCGCTTGGGCCTCTATGGTGATCTTATTTTGAGGGAAAGGCCATCTTGGTTAGGTTATAGGTTCCGGAGTCCGGTCATTTGGCATCCCGCACCAGGATACCAAGCCTTATACGAAATGCCTGAGGGCTAGATAGGGCATCTTTTTGAACACCTAGCTAGACATCATGGCTGTTGACCTCCTCATGAGATCCTGTCTCCAGCCTACTCCCTCACCGCCTTGCATGTCAACTACAATGTTTTCATGAGGCCATAAAAAAGGGTAAGCAGCGGGGTGTGTTGGGCACTTGAGAAGGTATGTTATTTTCTTTTACCTTGTTATCTTTTCTTCAAAATTCACAGCCTTTTCACATCATGAGCTAAGCATATGGTAGAAAAATATGATAAAACCTATAAGGTTTATTTGTAATATGAAATAACTAATAATCACCCTTTTTCTATGTAGAAAGAGGAGAAAACGGAGGACTGTCATCCCAAAGGAAAGAACAAGACCAAGTTAATTGTTGTCCCTTTGGAAGGGAACCGCGCTCAAACAAGGCGATCCAAATCAGAGTGTAACAACTGAAAAAAAATGAGATCTCCAATCGACACAAAAGAACAAGAAGATAACTGCAAAGTAATAACTTGGCGAATCCCTCAGGATCCTTTGATCCTGAGGGATCGCTATCTTAACAATCCTCTGCATTGTTAATATCGTCGTTTGGCTATTATAAAAAGGGGTAGATGTTAGCTTGGGGGGAGAGAAAACTATTGTTATTTTTATGGAATTTTCCTTGGCACTTGAACTTTGATCATTGACTCTCTTTGAAGAGCGAGTCCCTGTAACTCTGTTTCATATTTTAATATAAACACTTGGTTGATGTTCTATTATTGATTCTGGAGTAGCTTGAAGCAATGAGTCCCTGGAGGCTAAGGGCCCGACCCTGGTGGATCACTTGCTCCTATATCATATTTCTGATTCATGTGTGGTTTGATTTCTTTCTTTTACTCTGCTCAGTAATCTGAAGCGCTTTACTGTTTTACATATTAGCTCTGTTATATTTGATTAAATATTACTGTTATGTTGTGTTGCCATTCTAACTCTGCATCGCATTATTGTTCCTTTTGACAAATCGTCGTTCCTTACAGATTACAAGTTAACCACACTGAATATTCTTAAATCGTTACTACTGTATGATTTACTCTTAAATCACGACTGTTGTTTATTTGGAATTGTTGTTCTGTTACCATTATTGTTCTGAAACAATTGTCGTTCTGAAACAATTGTTGTTCCGTTACAATTGCTGCTATTTTAGTTGTACAGGGCCTTGATCTTTCGGGGAGTATTGAATCACTGTGTGGGTTACTTCAGCATCCCCACTTACCCCATGGACATACATGGTTCACCCTTTTCCAACTCAGTCAAACACAACCAAAAGTTCAGCTTAGATCTTAGTGTTTCGAATCTGGGAAGGGTAGTTAAGCTCGCAAGTTGAAGATTTTCAGAGTATAAGTTTTCATCTATGGTGTTTCTCCACTGCTAGCAGGCCTATACAGTACCCTAACAGAGTCACGCAGGAACACACGCATTGCTCCACTTCCAGCGAGCCTGGTCAGTACCCCGGTGGAGTTGCATGCTTCACTTCTCAACGCAGGAAGCCTTTCTCTTCTTTCACCTTTGTATTTTTCAAGAGGAATGTTCATATGCACTTGTTTATTTTTGGGGTGGAAGAGGGATATTGAATTATTGAGAGCAGAAGAGATTGTTCCTTCAGAGAAGCATGTAAGACCTCTGGCATAGGTTTTCTCATTTAGATTTTCCCCTTCTCCGTTTCTACTAGTTGGATGAGCTTAAACACACAAAGAAGAAGGCTAAGTATAGGCATGGGGCTTCCCAATGTGGACACAGGTTCACGGTTGAACCGAAACTTCCCTTGCAGATGGTTCGTATTTTCCATCAGGGCTTCATTAGCTGAAGGTTACAACCAAGCACAGAGAAGGCAGAGACAAGACTTGCCAAGTGTTGTCGTGTCACGGGTTCTCCTCAAATTTCAGCCACATACTCTATTCAAAATCCAAAACGTAGTAGTTAGTAGCACTTATTTTTGGAAACAAAACAGTAATATACCAAGCAAACAAAAAAACGTAAACAAAAATAGTAAGCAAAGCAAACAAAGTGGTGCAGGGATACCCCTGCATATACCCACAGTATGCATCAATATGCATAAACACAACTGTCCCAGGTATTTAACTCTACAATGGAGTCAAATATTTATACATAAAATGGTTAAGGCCCTCTTATATAGTTCCTTTGTATCGAAACCAATCACCCCGCCTAAAACCTCCTATTGGGAATATTTTCATCCTCAAGCCTTCATATGAGACTTTGATTAAAGCTTTCCCTCTAAATACTTCTATCGGGAATTAAAACCCTTCAGAACCTTAGTTCAAGCCTTTAGCTTGCATATATATATATAACCAGTCCTCTCAAACTTTGGTTAATACATATTTAACATATAAACCCTTCATTCGCACAATTTCCTTATAAATACGTTTACAAAGAAAACTTACGCAAACATACCCTTTTCCACTTTCCGTACAGCTTCAACACAGATTCTGAGGTTGTACCCCAATCGCTATCAGCATTCGCTCTTATCACGGGCACACCACATATATGGTCATATCATCCCTCCGACTCCGATATTCAACTATCATAACGTTTATATATGTATATGGGATTTCATTAAAACCCCGCTCCAAAACCCTTTATTCGGATTTCAAATTCATTGGACCCGCAACTATAAATATCGTCGGTTCCGACTCCCTTCCAAACTTTAACGCTCCTCTACTCCGATGCGACCTCTGCCTTTGCCAACTTCCGATCTCCGATCGGTTGATATGCACCATTCATTTCAATCATCGATCCAATGGCCATTGGTGCGTCGCTGATCGGCCTATCGGTATTCCTTTGCACTGTTCTTTCACATTTGAACTGTGTCTAATGCAATTAGCAACTAATCCTAGACCGTTGATGCTAACTCCAATCCAATGGTCCACGCTTAATCGGATGATCGCTATCGCTACAATTCAACGACCATTCCGATGACTTTAATAATAAGATCTGCTGATGCGACTTAATCCCAGTGATTGATCTTTGAGATCCAACTACTGCTGAGCACTTAAACTTCTCTTCTTTGTTCTTCCCTTTTACTTGATTTTTCCGTGATTTCTTTAACTTTACTTCTGTGGTTTGGTTCTTCTGAAGGTTTTGTCCTCCGCTATTTCGCTTTGCTCTCTCCCTCTTGGATTAATTTCGCATGTCTGTTGACCACCATCCTCTTGATCCTTCGAATGGATTCAAAGATCCATTGCAAATCTCTGTATCATTTCCACTCTCTACGAGCTCTATAGAACTCTACCTGCAACCCCTATTACAGAGCCTACAAGTTCAAATACAAATCAATACTCGAAACATGCATTCCCACTTGAAATTGGATTGATTATATTAATAAGCATCAACAATGATTACAGAATCAGACCTTAGTCTCACACAGGCATGTTCTAGATTATTGTGGCCTTCTCTTCCTTTTTTTTTTCTGCCCATAGGCTTACATATATTTATAGAACACGCAGGTTCATCATTACAAGAATATTGGATCGTATCACTATGAAGGATCTGATCAATCCTCTCATTGATTTTCTCAACAAACCCTTAAACTCGCTATACGTATACACATGGCAGATTACATTTAATTAAGTCTTCTAGAGACTTATCCATTCCATCATTTAAGCTCAGTTTTAAACAGAAAGTCCCCTTATTTAGCTCGATGGTCCACGTTTGCTTTGGATTCCTTTGTTTGATTGGGGGGGTTAGATGCTCCTGCATCACAAAGTGAAAACAACAAAAAGCAAGCAAAGCAACTAAGTCAGCAAGCAAACAATCATGCAAACCAGAAAGCAAAGACAAGTGAAAAAGTAAACACTACTCCTACTCCTAAGCTAACAATGCATGGGCCATCTCATGTGAGGTGATACTTCAAATGAAACCACTAACACATTGGTTGACCCATGTTGATGAAGGCATGGTTCGTGAACAAAACATCTATGCGAACCAACAAACAAGAAAGATATAACAGTGAAGACAAACACACTATGAGTTTACGAGTGACCACAGAATAGTTTTGAGTGAACGCACATGACATGCACTCTGGGGAGCTACAATGGTGTTTTGCTACATTGCATGCATATTTTGAGGGTGTGCATTCGCTTGACTGTGACGTGAAAGCAAACGTGAGAAAGGCAGGCCACTTATGTTGTGTATGTGTGCTTGTTGTGTTCGAGCGGAGGAAGAGAAATCTGGGTGTTTGGTTGATCTTCAGTGCAAAGCAGAGAGTGATGAGGAGCCTTGAGTATTTCAACAATTTCCTAGCCGGAAGTGAAACCAACCTCAAGACAGCGAGGTCCTGACATAACCATCAAATCAAGCTGAAGTGCTTCGACAGTCTGGGGGGTTTCGAACTCATTGACAGATAGATCATTGTAGACCAGTGCCGTGGATAGGTTATACAGTGGTTGAATCAACATCGTGATCGGATGAGGAAGTGAATAGAACACGACAAACAAGATCAGAAAATTCAAGATGTTTGTTGGCATCCTCATGATTTGATGAATCAGGCAGAGGGGTAGATGAGAAGCAAGATGTTCACCCTTTGTGTTTTCAAGAAAGATAAATGATTGATTGAATGGGTTTTCCAAGGAAGATGTGTCCTCCGCATTGTAATGACAGACTAACATCCGAGGTGTCTTGTGAATGATCGGAAGTAGAAACATCTGGAAATGGGTTTTCACAGGAGAAATCAACAGTGGTAGAATCACAAGGGATGTCATGATGAAGCAGATGAGGCGCGGCTGGAAGGGAGTCATCTTTCACCACGGGTTCTTCTTTATATTCTCTCACACACTCATCATGAATGATGGCATAGGTTGGATGCATAACACCAACTCCGTCGACAGCTTGATCCTCGTTCACAACAGGTGAGGAGTCCGACATTGGAGAACACAAGGCAGGACAATCTAGAGGATCAACAGAACGTGAAGAAAAAGGTCGAGGTAACGAGTCCATGTGACAACCAACACACTTGGAAGCAAAATCTACACAAATCTCAGGAGTAGGTGGGGTGAGAGGATATGACAGTTCAACAGAGGTGTGTGCATGATCTCCCACATCACTCCACAGTGGTGGAGCTGTTTGATGAGGTGAAGGTAGATTGTCACTTGTGACAACAACTGTGCCTGCCTGTGATTGCGCAGCTCCATCACCGAAGTGTGTTGAGCGGGGTTCGGATACATGAAGAAGATACTAAAATCTTCCATTAAGAAATTCCAAATCAATATCATCTTTGGGGAATCTGTATGCAAGATTACAAAAGCAGGTGTAAAACCATTCAACGGATTCATCAGGTGCTTTCCGTAATTTCAGAATTTCTTTGTTGAGTGCTTGACAGTCAAAGTGATTGAAAGCACGGTCTATCTCTGCGACCAAATGAGCAAGAGAATGAATAGATTTTTCGGGCAGCGTGGTACACTAGTGCATTGGGTGCCCTTAAAGAGTGTAGACGAACAACGCACAACTCATGTATTCTTATAAGAATCCATGTCTTTCGCATGAGCCTATAACGCCGACTGCGTGCCTAACCAAGGCCACATAGCCTCCACCATCAAATGTTTTATGAGACAAGTTATCCAAGAGCTTTTCCGAGATGATGAAATCGTTTCCATAAGACATACATTCCAGGAGAGAAACTCGATAGTTAGCCATGATAGATGTGTAGAGATTCAAAACAAATGCGAGGACTCAACTTGTCATCTGGCCCTCCTTCTAGCACCAAAATGTTGACGGTGCTGGACCCGCCAACACTAGGCGATCTCCCTGATATGAAGACCCAACTAGACCTCACACCATTTGGTGTAGGAGTCCCATCCGATACGATGGCTTGGTTTCCATTATCTTAAAGATTTGCCTCAACTCTTGCTTGTCAGCACAGGAGAGTGGTTTACTTTGTCTTTGGGAAGTGAGTTTCATGTGCCTGGTGAGTGTAAGTGTACTTTTGTCAATGGTTCTTTCACTGTCGAGGGAGAGGGTGAGAGTGAGTTCCGGGTCGATTGGGAGCAGTCCCAACACTACTAGGAACACACAACACAACAGGACTTGCACAAATTTTGGAGGAGAAATCCACACGGATGCGGCAGTCACAACGTACAAGATAACATAACACATACAACACTCAGTGAATTAGTCCGAACGAGTGCAACGGTTGCTACAACAAGCTTCATGTGAAAGGTCTGTCCAATGTCTGGGAGAGCAGTCTACACGGGCGAGACAACGTTAACAGCATATACAACACATTTCCATTAATAGATTATGCATTACAACAAATGAAGCAGTTCAGACGTAGAACACAGGTTAAAACAACATGCATTACAAGTGTTAAAGATCAATCTTACAACATATACAAGACATGTGTGAAAACGTGTTGGCCTGTTGGCACACTTCTGAATCAAGCGAAAGTTCCAAGACACATCATTACACCATACATCACTAACCCCGAGTGCGGGGCATTGGAGCCACTACTAACTCCTCAAAGAAAATATTATAGACTCTCTTGGTTATTTCAAAGGAGCTGAGGTGAAAAGTTCTTTGCATGTACAAATGAGGGGGTATTTATAGCCAAGGGTGAAACTAACCCTTGTGGCTATTCGACTACCCTCATGACCATTTGGCTTCCGTGACTTTTCGACTTACATGAATATTTGTTTGACAAGTGGGTCTCTTGGACTTACACGTTACATCACATTGATTAACAACATATCCCATAGTGGAGATGTGGGCCACATGACTCATGACATGAGTCAACATGACTTGACATGACAATGATGGTACATTCGTGCTACTGTTGGAGTGCATGTCGAGCTACAGTGCTGCTAGGTGATGGATGTCTTCATGGTGTATCATAACTTCACCTCCACATGGTGAAATGCACAGAGTCTTCGATGGTCCTTGGTTCACTTGATGAAGCTTTAGCATGTTGTTCCTTGCTTGCATGTTGGAAGGCTTGATAGGCTCATCTATTGGTGAAGGTGCATGTTCGTCGCATTCATCTGCTTCACATGATTCTTTCATTTGTTTGTTGGTGAACCTGTCCTTCTACATGTTCTCCCCTCATTTGTCCGTTGGTGAACCTATCCTTCTACATGTTCTCACTTCGTTCATCCCATTTTTCATCTTTCCATGTTTTTTGGTGTACCTGTACCTGCAGTCACTCATGACGAGACGACATCAAATCAAAAACCTCCTAGTCTACCATGGCACATGATCATTTCGGATGCAGGTGATCGGGAGAGGTGGCAAGGTTGTGAAGTGGGATGATGGCTCTGGACATTGTTGATGAAAACTACGCAAGAGTCACTGAGTGATGGAGATAGGCAATCTGAGTCGATAGTGACAACCTGCGAGGTCTGGCTCAATTGGGAGGCAAAATTGCGGAAATTTTGGGAGGGACAGTATGGGCTATTGGAAGGCAAGCTAAGCATGCTCTGCGCATCTTTCATAACGAATGGGAAGTGGGGGTTTGATAGCCAGATTTGCACAATTTTCCAGAGGAACGGACCGGGCCGCATGAAGGGTCAGCAGGAAGAAACTGCGCAATTTTTGGGAGGAACTATCCGGGAGACTGGCAGCCAAAGCTATGAAATTCCTAAAGCGAACTGACAGTTGGCTTCTAGGGTCACTGGAAGCCAAAACTGCGCAATTTCCAAAGGGAACTGCCAGTTGGTTGTTGGGGTCATGGCAGCCAAAATTGTACAATTCCCAGAGGGAACTAGTAGTTGGCTACTTGGGTCACTGGAAGCCAAAACTGCACAATTCCCAAAGGGAACTGGCAGTTGGCTGCTGGGGTCACTTTCATCTAAAACTATGCAATTCTCAGAGGGAACTGGCAGTTGTTTTCTCACTTACTAGTAGCAGAAACTGCGCAATTCCTGGAGGGAACTGACAGTTTGTTGCTAGGAGCTGCTAGCGGGGAAATTGCACTAAAGCTAGGAAGCCAACCTATTGACCATCTCTGCGAAATTTTTGAGCTGAGGGGACTACTTGACTGCAGAAGGCCTGCTCATGAAAGTTGCGCAATTCTTGTATGAGAAGCCGGTCAACTGTTCGGATGACTAACTGGGAAAACTATGTAATTTTCTGAAGGAGACAGGGATGGGCACTTGGTGTCTGTCGGCCTGTCTGTGCAATTTCCTTAGTCAGTTGAGTGAGTGCCTCTGCACAATTTTTTAAGGGAGTCAGTCCCAGGGTGATTGTCGGGTCTGACTGTCCAGGTGGTCAACATGGAAGTTGATTGAACTCTTTGCGGGTAGTGCAACTTGAAAAGATTAGCTTGGTGCTTTTGCGTTGTTCTGGTTGACAGTCGATCGATTCGATGGTAGGGTGATGGATCGGTTGTCAGAGGGAAGTCTGGTCGTCAAAACTTCAACAAAAATGACTAAGTGTGTGAACGATCGAAAGATGCACAGGTGATCATGCAAACACACACTAACATGACTCGACGACAAAACGACTCAAACCATCCAGACACACATGTTCAACATGACTGACCGACGGTGCAAGTGACAAGCGCAACACTTGTGATTGACCATTCATTGATCGAGACGACACTTGCACGACAATGAACGGGACTCCGTGTGTGAGTGAAACAGATGCTTTCATAGCGAACACAACAAGCACATACGAAGCGAAGACTTTGAGCATAACCAGAACATTGTCGCAAGCATGACTTAGGCACCAACATGCATAAACTTGAATGAAATGAACAAGCAAGGTGGATGCGAGGACTCACATGAGCTCACGGAGCGAACCCGCATGTGTGCAGTCATCAAGTGAAACTCTCAAGGGAGGCTCCGAAATTGGTGGAGACCAAAATTTTGGAGGGTCGTTGTAGCCACTACAACAGTATGCTAAGGCTTTGTGGAGCAATTAAAATGGGGTGTTAGAAGCCAAATTAGAAATATTGCTTTTGTTGATAGAAATATTGTGTATCTAGTCCTATAATTTGTTTAAATCTTCTTGGGATGGTAGCTATGGCACAATGTAATATAATTAATTGCAAAGAAAGTGTGTAGTCCATCCTCATGGGGAATCTTTTGAAAGGTTGTCAAAAGGTTGTCTTGGGAAGTGAAAAAATATTTCTATATGAAGGAATTATTTCATTTCTTACAATTTACAAGCAATACAAATATGTCAAGGAGTTAAAGGAATCCCATCAAAGGGATAATTACAATGCACTTGTAAATGTAGTTCATCACATTAAGATGGGTAGCTAAACTACAAATATACGTGGGCACCAATGACCTAGTTATCAGGGATGTTTGGGAAGGATTGTGTGCATACCTAGAACTACATGGAATGCTTTTGCATAGGACATGAGGCAAGAATACAAGGGTCGAGTCATATAATTCTTATGTCATCTTTTTCCAAGCTTAGGGATTAGGTATAGTAATAAAATTATGTCAGCTAACTAAAAATAAGATGGAAGTAAGCCTTATGGGAGGAAGACCTTATGATTCTTCATGTATTGGCTTGTACAAGGTTGTTGGATTGTGGATATTTTATGTGTTTTAAATATTATTATTCCTTAAATCTATAGTTCTTAACTTGTGAAATTAGTGAAGTCTTGTATTGCAAAATGTTTGGTGTATACAATTGGATTTTTGTATAATATTTTTTTATTGGATGAACTAAGTGGGTTAAACATGGAAATGCATCTAACTTCCTCTAGTCTAAGTGATATAACCCTTAGTTAAAGAATGGTAGTCTAACTAATATACCATTTAATCTCTTACCACCTATTTAATCACATATCTTGTTATTGAAATATGATCAAAAAATACCTAGAAATTCATCCACTTGCTTTCCAACCATGTTACATTTGTGGACGACAACTTTTGGAATAAGAATGCTTCCAATGCACATAAATTGTGTTAAAGGTAGATAAAAAATCAAAAAATAATAAAAGAAACTAAGAAACATTTTTATCACTAAATAACAATAAGAAAGACTCAAGCACATGAATACATGAATGAACTCCTCTTGGTTTCAAGAATAATTTATTGGAGTTGTCTAATCTTGGGGCAAATGTTCATCGATTTGAAAGAGAAACAACGAAGTCAACATTAGCTTTGTTGTTCGTTTGTTGGAATGAGGGAGGTTTTCTCCAAGACTATCCAAATCCTATTTTTTTCTATACTAAATAGGGAAACCACATGAAGGTGGAAGCTCTTATGATCCCTACCTCCCTCACCCCCCCACACATTACTCTCCATTCCCTACTACCCAATCTACCTACTATAAAAAAGTTGATAGCAACACATTAAGATTCATGCATACACACTAGCAAAACAAAAAATTGTTAAAGAAACATATTTGTTTGCATTCATCCTCTGACAACTTCTAAACACATATAGTTCATATTTTTCAAACATAAGTACAAAAAAATATGTAATATATCATTCTGAGTGATCATATGTCCAAAAAAAAGTATGCAATAACTCATTTAACTATTATATTGATACATCAATATGTCTTTTTATACATCAAAAATCTTATGCAACGATGTCTTATAAAATACATTATAACATTCTACATCATCAAAAAATATTTGCCTCTTCTTATTACAACCTAAATAATTCTTAAGTTTTTCATCTTTTAGATGGGGCTATTCTGATGATGATTGGAATTGGATCCTTTGATGCATTTCACCCTTGGTTGTGACGTTCTCATGAAGTCGAGGATGTTGTGGGGGAGCATCGCCTACAAAAAATATTAAATTTATATGGTCAATAATTGAATATCATTGAAGTAGTTTTTTAATAATAAAAAATATATTTGCAATGTAATTATTTACTTGGTGCACTAGTTGACACCATTGCAATCACTGCCTCGTGGTCCTCTTCTGGTTGAGGATCCTCTTGTATGGCATGCTCTACCATTGAAACCACAAAATTTATAAATATATAATTGTAAATGAACAAGTAAAAAAATAAGAGTACATACTTTATAAGTACAAAATTATTAAGTATATAATTAATATACAACCCTACCACTACCATGGGCCCCATCAGTCAATGCAATATAGTGGGGTTGCACCCCACTGTCATGGGGTTGCTCCCCACTATCATGGGATTCCTCGGGAGAACCAAATTGTTCTAGCTAGTGCGAACTATTAGAGGATTGCTGCTTAGTAGTCATGGAATCATTTATATTTGTTATATTCCTTTTCTAATCAAACTAAAGCAACACTTTAGATGTATGGATGATAGAAAACGTGATTGTATTTTATATGTAATGAAAGGTTAATGTGCATTGATTTGTATTTACAAATTACCTTGAAACCAATCCAGAGGTCTTCCTTCGTGGCTTCAATTCTGAATTCCTCACCCCTCATTGTATAAGAGTATTGATTTTTGTTATTGGAAGGCGATATAAAAGATAACATTGTTAAGATGTTTGGGTATTTACAATTCATGCCTATGGCTTCAAATAGCCACCCTAGCCCATTTTGTGTTTCCCATGATTCTCAAGCCTTAACTTGGTTTCCTTCGAAGTGTCAGGGAGCCTATTTATTAGGGGAATTTTGAGGTCTAAAATGGGCCTCCTAATTAAATTATAAAATAATAGTGGAAATAATAAAATAATATTAGATTACATCATCAAATTTTATAGGGAAAAAAGAAAATAACTATTTTTTCAACTTGTATTTTCAACTTATCTCCTTATGGATTTATTCAAATTTCAAGAAGAAACACTCGTTGGATGCATAATTTGATTCATCATCCAAGGAATACCCATATTACATACTTTTGATGAACCCTGCTACATGAAAAATGAGAAATACATGAAAAACGTGATTGCAGTCACATTTTTTCATGTATTTTTCATTTTTCATGTAGCAAGGTCCATCGAAAGTATGCAACATGGGAATCTTTGGATGAGGAATCAAATTTTGCATCCAACGAGTATTCTCGCTCGAAATTTGAGTAAAACCTTAGGAAGATAAGTTGAAAATACGAGTTGAAAAAGTAGTTTCATTATTTTATTATTTTTAAACTTTTTACTTTTTTACTCAAAAAATGGTGAATAATAACCCATGGTTGACATCATCATCTTGAATCCTATTGGTTCTTATAAAGTTTATTTTGGTTGTACATTTTTCTTAGGAGACTTATTTTAGACGTCAAAATTTCCTTAATGGAAAAGTTTCAAGTATGTTATATATCACAATTTTATTTAAAACTAAAGAAAATTAAAAGTATTGAATTCAAGATGTAATTTATACCTTGTTTCACCAACAATGTTTTCTCTTCTTTTTTCAATTTCTTCCACTTTGTGTCCTTGATGAGGCCATTCCATTCCATCTTAGGAACCATGGGAGGGTGCTCATATCTAGGGTTATCTCCCAAGCTAACAATATATTTGTCTCGTACATATTTTAAATGTTTTCCGATTACAGTTGTGACCTTGGTTTTATTGAAAGTATCTACCCCGAATAGATCTTCAAGGTAGTCCATAAGCTCTCTTTTAAGGTTGGAATTTTGGCAATTCCACCTTCTGTGTATGGCAGAACAAAAATATTTAACACTTTGATGTCACTTTTTTTATAAAACATGTTGTTACTTACATGCAAAAATATACAATCATTAGTTTGAAAATAATAATATGGATGACTTATGTTTGAGATAAGTAACATTAAATAGTTAAAACATAAAAAATACAAGGAATTTTTGGTGTTTTTAATGGAATTCCTTTGTCATTCACCAAAAAAGTGTATGCAATTTTCTTTGTGCTCTTAACACGTGATGCTCCAAGAAATGAAGTCATATGTCATCAATACTAGGGTCACCTTTGTCACTACCTAATCGAGAGTCTGGCTCCGTGTTTGGCTCTGGGGGCATGTGCTCATGGGTCATAGCCAATGGTGCGAACCCAATGTCACTAATAAGAGTATGACCATTTGAAGGTGGAGAAGTGAATAGCTTCCTCACGGATATAGGCGGGGTGTTTCATGTCTCGACAATTCCATTAGTACTAACACTAAGTTGAGGACCAACTCATTGATAAAAGTAAAAAAATAAACTTCATAATTGAACTTATGACATCACTTTAAAATATGGTTATTACCTTGTACATCTTAAGATCTTCGTTCCTAGCCTTAGTCGTAAGACTTTCATCCCTACTGTGAATCAAATCCATAATTTGTTTGTTCGTTTTCTTGATATGATTTAATATTGTGACCTCAAGGTTGGGGGATGACCACAAGTCTTCCTCATCAAGAACATCATCATCAACATGGGGCTCAGATTACAAATTTCAACAAAAGGAAAGTTATTATTTCAATTATTTAAACAAATAACCAAAATTTCACATTAAATCTAAATTGAAATTGTTAGTCATTTACTTTTGACTGTGTAGGTGCTTTTCCACATGGATCAACCTGCCACATAATAATATAATTAGAGCCATGAAAGATTTTCTAAAAATGTTAAAAAATAGATATCAACATAAACATTTAATTGACGGACATATAAACACATACACAGATGAGGAATAAAGGACTAGTCCTATAGCATGCGAGTAATTATGGCATTTTCAAACCCAATTTTTTTTATCGAAAAGGACCTACAAGATCACAAAGATAAACTTGTTTCGACTTCAAACCAAAAATGGATATTGCTCAAAGCTAAACTAGGAATAAGGGTTACATGGAGTGGGGGTCAGATAAAGGATCCCCTACTTTCCCTTCAACTTCTTAACTTCACATTTGATCACTCTTAATGACATGGCCATGTATTTTGGCCTGATTGTGGGACCTGGGTCGATGCTGAGGATATTACTCATTCCAACATTTATGCTCATTTTTTAGGACCATACTCGATTGAAGCATCACACTTAACAAGAGGGATGTGGTTAGCGGAAGGGTAATGATCAATGCGAGGATAAGAACCATAGTAAAGTACACATATATATGATCAAATTTTCATTTTTAAATGCAATCATATATACAAAATTACACATTCTTGAATTTTGAATGATATACATAGCATATAAGAATCATTAATGAGAGGTTACTATTATCACGTAAAAAATGATCACCTAACCATTTCATACTAGGATGATCGAAATACACCATGTATGATGACTTTTTACACATTAAACCCACTTTCACCTTAGGAAATAATTTAGCAAACCATTTTTCTAAATTATTTCTCATTAAAATCCAAAAAGGCGCATGAAAATAATTAAATAAATCATTATTTATTTATTATTCTCTCGAAATAATTATTAAATCATTATCTAATGATTGTTTCTAACCATTTTTTATTTAACAACTTACGAATATTTTTTTTTCCCAAGGAAAAAATCATAATTTCCATAATATAATATATTGAAAATTACATGATGTAGTTGTTGCATATAAACATATGCCTGAAAAAAGGTGGTTCTGTCCACCAGCTAGTATAATGTTAGAACATAGCCAGATGTTCATAATATATAATGAAAAACTAAACAATATATAGATTTGATAAGAAAAAATATATAGCAGTAGTGTCAGTCAATAGTTGTTGAGGATCATGATGTCTCATCTGTTTCCGGCGCTGCTCTATGAAAGTCCTGTGATAAAACTGATAGACCTCCTGTCCCTTTTGTTCCTGAATCATCCATTGGCCGATTAATTGATGCGCAACTTCCATGCAAGTTCTGTCAGAAATTTGGTTCCTTTCCCTATACATATGATGACATACAATAAAATGAAAATGAGATTTTAAGTTTGTAATTTCATCCAGTAATCCTTTGAGTGTGTGCACGTGACAATGATATTGTGCATTGAATCAATTGATGACAATTTTGGAATCCCCAAAGATCTGTAGTCGACTATATTGCTATTCATGAGAAAAACATAAGGAGAAGTCTAAGACTGTTGAGTTTGGCATAATTATTGGTGCCACTGCTAAAACCCATCTTTAGTTTTAAAAATGGTCCTTTGATAAGTATAGAATAACGCCACCACCGCAACCAATTTCTTGCATAGATCCATCGAAAAAATCCCAAGGGAAAGATTTATCAATGACTTTATGCAATGTGGCAGATCTTCCTCAGGAATCAGATTATATAGTGCTTCAATTTGTGAGCAAGTGAAGTTCCAATTAGAGGAGGCATCATGAAATATTTGTTTATTTCTTCGAATCAAAATGCCCCAACAAACCAGTAATGAAAGGTTACAGAGTTTATGAGTATTGACATTATGCCACCAAGAATTCAAAATGATTTGAATATTTACCCCCTACCATCTAGGAATAATTAAATAAATCATTATTTGTTTATTATTTCATATTTATCCCCTATTTCTATCACGAGATAATTAATAAACCATTATTTAATAATTATTTCTATTTTAGTTTGACTTTATCCCTTCAAAAGTAGTTAATAAATAATTTTTATTTATTAATTACTTTAGCCATTTTCCTTAATTAACTTAATAAATTATTATTTTTTGAGTTATTTTGTTATATAGAGATGTTTTAACATTTCAAATAATCTTTCCCTCTCTAAAATATAATTAAATATTCCTAACAACTATATCTTGATTTGGTCTAATCATTTTTTATTATTTTTCTAGATCTAGATCTATCATAATAGTTTATTATAAATAGAGGGGTTTTCTCCTCATTCTTTACACATGACCATTCTCATCATCGTCACTATCGTCTCATGAGATTTGAGTTCCCATTTTCGAGTTAAAGCCACCACCATTTCCTTTTTTCCCATTGTATCTTGGAGAAAGAGAGAGAGATGTAGCTAAAGCGTAGGGTAGCAAAGAACCCATCCCACAAAGGGGGATGTTGTAGATTTGAGATTACATATTCTCCTCATCATGTGTATATATTACCGTTCATTTTAATAAAATTATCATATTTCTATTGGGTTTTTCATATCATTTTCTCCTATTATAGGTCTCTTTATATTTGCATGCTATTATTACGAGGTTTCTAATGTCTATTTTGCAGATCTAAAGGACATTGACAGTTTATCCATCATTGTTAGGTTTATTTGCCACCAATAGCTTAAGTGAATCTTTTTTATCCACTTCTCTAAGAACTTCATACTAATAGGGAATAGACCTACATCTATTTGATTCAAGTAGTAATTGATCAACAACTCTTCTCCTGCAACTATTGATCTTACTACGCATATGAATGCACGATTTCCTTCATGTCCCTCAGATATGTAATTGGGTTGCTTATTTGTTGTGCCAAGTTGTGTACTGTTTATAAACCCTGCAATATTCCACGATGTTTTTAGCCTTCTGTCAATATAGATAGAAGTGCCTTTGATTTTATCATCGTCTCTTGTATATAATTTGGAGCCAATTTGTATCTCCACATACCTAACATATACCAGACCAACTGTAACCAATATTTGTAATTGTACTAGGGTCTGAAATACTCCATCAATTCGGTTAATCCATCGTAAGAAACATTTAGGTCATCCATGGAAAATAGCCCCAAACCATGTAGCGATGATGGTGCGATGTGATATATCCAATCGTTGAGACAAAAATATGTGTTTACTTAAGGAAGGTCCTTGGGTACCCATATTTTCACTAGATGTTGGCACCTCAAGGGCGTCTCGATGTTGTCTACTATCTTAGCATCATAAGAACATGACCCCCCTAAAGCAATAACAAATTCCATGCATCTAAGGAATTTTCTTCTTATCTTCTCACCCCTAGTTGATCTTTGTATGTTAGATGTACAAGATAATTGACCTTCATCCACTCTACCTAAACTTGCCTCACTCGCCAATCACAGATCTAACATGTGCCTATTTGGTTGTACCTACAATCCATCCAATGTGTGTGACAACCCCAATTAATTTACACTCATGTACACAATGTAAATATTTTGAGAGAAAAATGGGTTGAGTGGCATGGATTCCATAGGTTGGGGGGTTGCTTGCTAGGGATATTTTTAAGGTTTACTTACAACAGGAATGTGAGCTAGTACATGCAGGGAAAATTTTAAGAACCACCCTAAATTTATATGTATAATAAATGGGTGAATCCCCATGATACATAGGAAAAATGGGAGGCGATTTTATCAATAATATAATATGTATATATAATTTTGTTTGGTGAATCCCTCACCAGATTATATTATCTTGTAAAGTCATGGTGAATCTTTCACTGAATTATAAAATCTTGTAAGATCTTGGAAAAGCTTTCACTGAATAATAAAACATTATGAAGTCTTGGCGAATGTTTTGTGAAAGTTTGAAACCATATATGATAATAGGAAAACATATTCATTAAATTGTAATATACTAACATACATGTTTGGAAAAAAAACATAATTTT
>APFE031268792.1:38646-65471 GCA_000404065.3 Pinus taeda
CCTGAAGAGGATCTAATGGAAAGAAGTGACCGTTGTCAGAAGCCTTCCAATCAATATATAAATGTAGATTTATTATTATAATATATAAATGTAGATTTATTATTATTTTAATTGGAAATCTTCAATAATTAATAAAATTTAATTACATCTCTCCCAATATAAATTTCTTATTAGCATAATTCACTACATACATCTTGCATTTTTTAACAGCGTTGTAACATGTGAATTAATTTCCTTTTTGGTGCACAATCTTCGCATTTTAGGACAGTATGGTGCGGCCCAGCCCCTATAGATCATTACAACAAGCTAAGAATAACAGAGAAGATGAAAGGTTGTACAAACCAACATATTTTTCAAACAACTAATCCAACATCAGTACCTTCACATTTTCATGAAGATACCATATTGAGAACGTTTGAAAAATGGTGGGAAATTTGGGCAGGGACTATCTCACGTTTCAAAAATGGTGGTAAATTTGGGCAGGGACTATCTCACGTTTCAAAAATGGTGGTAAATTTGGGCAGGGACTATCTCTCTTATGTGAGGGTGATGCGGAAAGAGTGATAATATTTCACTATTTTGAATATGTTTTTTGTTAAATTAGAAAAACCAATATTAATGGAGATACTGGTATTTTTCACTAAATTTTGTGAAGTGACTAAATGTAGCTTTAACCATTCACCTTAAGATGTTTTTTACAATATAATTTCCTAAGTCTATTTAATATCTTAATTATTATCTACCATTCTTAGAGGGATGAAATATATTTATCCCTCTCATGGCTTGTAGACCTGGAATTAAGATGGATCTAAGCTGATAGAATTTCCCCTTTAAATAGTCTAGGCTCAACATGAATACCATGGTATTTACAATGGGTCAAGTTATCATAAACCAGGAGCTTAAAAACTACTATTAGTAATTTATATAAAAATTAATAAAATTAATAATTTTTTTTTTTTTTTAAACCAAGTTAAAATGTTTAAGTGACATTAAATTACAAGATCCATTTTTACTTTTGATCTACCACCAAGTCTGGAGAGGGATCAAATATTTTTTCACTCTATTCTAGTTTGCATATCACAATATTTAATCCCTCTCAGTCCTTAGTAGATCCAGAGTAAAGATGGATTAATTGCCCCCTATTCCACGTGAATACCATCGGTCAATACCATGTGCCATCTTTATTTTTATTAATACTAATATTAGGGTTAATAATGTTTTTTGCATGGTATTAATAATAATTTGGCCCATGGTATTTGGCCCATAGGCTTCACCTAAATATAAAGCATTTCTTGAGTGTTCGTAAATATAAGGTGACTTGTGGAGTAAATATAAAAAAATGTTTTATTTATTTACCATACCTCTCGTTTATTTATATTTTTATTAACTTACCATACCTCTTTTAGAAATATGGTATTTGGCCCATAGGATTCACTTAAATAAAACTTGGTTTTTTAGGCTTTTTAAATAAAAAGAGGGTTATGGACTAAATATAAAAAGAGGTTTTATTTATTTACCATACTTCTAGTTTATTTATATTTTTATCTATTTACCATACCTTTGGAGTAAGTATAAAAATATGTTTTATTTATTTACCATATCTCAACTTTATTTATATTTTTATTTATTTACACCCTTGAGTGCTCGTAAATATAAGGTGACTTATGGAGTAAATATAAAAAATGTTTTATTTATTTGCCATACCTCTAGTTTATTTATATTTTTATTAATTTACCATACCTCTTTTATAAATATGGTATTTGGCTTGGCATAGGATTCACTAAAATAAAACATTGTTTTTAAGTCTTCTTAAATGGACTAAATATAAAAAGAGGTTTTATTTATTTACCATATGTTTAGTTTATTTATATTTTTATTTATTGGGACCAATTACAACCTCCCAAACCAAAAAATGGGAGGTTTTATTTATTTACCATACCAACAATTTACTTTTATTTTTATTTATTGGAACCAATTACAACTGCCCAAACCACCTCCCAAACCAGAAAATGGGCATTTGCAAGCGAACTTAACATTGCAAAGCAGAAAATGAGGGGATTGTAATGGAATATAACCTCCCAAACTAGGTAAATCAGGTCAAATGAGTCTTTTCATAGTTTATCAGCCCCTTTTTTTGGGCTAAAATGAAAAAAATAATTATTTTTTAAATAAAAGTTGGGCTAAATATATGAAATGGATATTTTATAAAAATTTCGCCCCTCTAAAATGAAAAACCCCTTAAATTTCACCCTTGGGCTAAAATTCCCCCTAAAATTTACCATGAGTACATGGAAGCTGATAGCTATGCAAAAGGGAAAAATATTGCATTTTCTTATCAGCTATGTTTTTATAGTAGTGGACAAGAAAACAGGGATAGGTAATTTTAAAAAGGATAATGGGTAGGTTTCCAGTTGGTAAGGTGTGTTATCCACCCACTGCAACAAACTACCCAGAATTTAACAACCTAGGGAGCATGCAGGAAGGTGGCACATTTTTCATTAGTAGACAAGATTTTGCTTGCAAGAGTCACTGTCTCAAGGGATACAATTTAGAAAGCAAGGAAAAGATCAGGGGGACAACTAGGGACAACACAACAAGCAAGCAAGGGAGAAGTTGAATTGTTGAAGGGAGTCCATCAGACAATATAGATCATTCAAATGGTGGAAGAGGGTGGTCGAGCATTGAGGCAAAGAAGAGAAAAACACAGAGGAAGTAGAAGACAAAAGTCTATAAAGGAAAAAATGCAGGAGGAGGAATGTGACAAAATTGAAAAAGACAAGAAAACATAAAACAACAAAGAGATAATTATTGGTTAGCAAGAAGTCAAGAGAAAATCATTTCTACGTGAGGATTTAATGTCCTCTCGATTCCCCATTTGTTAGAGGGAGGAGATGGGTTTTCTCTGAGTTCCCTGAGGGTTGGGTTGGAAGAATTATTCCTTGAAATTCCTGGAAGATTTTTGGAGGCTTTCTTTCTATATGTTTGGTTTTATTGTGGGTTCTAGAGTCCCCAAGTGAGGTGAAACCATAGTGTTGTAATTGAAGGGTGAACAACAGGTCTCTAAAATCCCTATGCATTTTTTACTGTAATTCAGTTGATGGGTAGAGGTGGGAGAACCAATAGAGTCCCTAGTGTGATTAGCATATGAGTTTGATCCCTATGAAAATGACTCAGTCTCTAGAATCTAGATCGGGGGTGATAGTTGCAAGTGAGGATTGGTTGCATCTTATAGATGGTTGAATGGAGAGTTGTAGTCTCAGACTTAGTTTCCCATTAGTTTTTGAGATAAGTATTTTTCATGTTCTCCAGAAATAGTGAATATACATTAACATTTAATTTTTTTCTTTGAAATGGTGCTATTGATGTATGAAGCATGGTCTGTAATTTTATTATTTATATGACTATCTAACAAACTGTTGGGATTGTTTAAAAGGTGTTGGAATAGTATGTGGTTGTATTGTTTATGTTCTTGTAGTTACCAACATGAAATCTTTGCATAATTATAGTGGCATAATCTTGAGATAGTTGTAAAGCTTGATCCAGGTGGATCTGGAGAGGCTCAAAAATCAAAATTTATGGATTTCATTGAAACTGGGGCCATAACGAAGAGCTCGTCATCCTGATTCTAATGACGCAGACAACACTCAACTATGACTTCATATGTGCAAGATATTAACATTCAAATTTTCAACTCAAGGGGGCTGGACTTTTGTCACCAACGAAATTGGGAAGCTTACTAAATTTGGCAGTTCAACTAATTCTAGCAGAATTGCTCAATTAACTGAGCGAAATTTGATACTTTACGATAGTTAGAATTGGTCAATTTGTCACTTGTTTAATTTTGTTGATGTCCCATAAAAATCCATCGAAGAGTTAATTTAAAAAAAAAATTATAATTAATTATAAAAAAATGTGGCAGGCCACCAACCCCGCCACCCAACTGTTTAAATGTATTAAAAAAAATACAATGGGTTGGGGCTCATGGCTCTGACCTGGGACCCCGCCCACCATCATTATAACGACACACCATATTAGGGGTCGACGGGGATCGAACCCATTTGACCAATTGACCGACCTGCCCAACAGGCGACCCCATTCCAAAATTAAAACAAACAATAACTATATGCTACATATGGCTCAGACGGGTATTGAACCTGGAGCCCCGCCAACCCAACGCCCTACACTCAACCCACTAACCAAATTTCCTGGTCAACGAGCTTTGTTTCATCTACCCATAATTCGATATAAAATACATGCAAATGAGTGCGGGGGGTAGAAGGTGGATCAGTGAACAAAGCTGAGTGCATAGAGGAAGGTCATGGAACCATGAATGCAGAAGTAGGGAAACCATGACCCAGGGTAGAACTCTGATGACATGATTTTTGAGACAGTACAAAAATTCTTTTTGATACTTGTGAGGAATCTTTTAGATTTCCTAGGGGGCCGAATTTTGACAATGTCAGAAATATGTCAAATTTATACTCAGATTGCTCAAAATTTCGCTAGGACTCTAATGGTGTAGTCAGTTTTATGATATGAGTAGCCTATTTTCTAAACATTGAACAGTGGAACCTTGAAGCAAGAATATGCAAGGGATCTTATAGATTCCCTAGAGGCCCATATTTGACAGTTTCACAACAAGGTCAACTTTATACTCAAATTTCACGATTTTTCACAAGGATCGCGATGGCGTAGACCATTTTTCATTTGAGCAGCTGATATACAAGTCATCACTAGATTGAGAGGTATATTGATGCATATTGGCCACTTTTCTTGTTTTTATTTTGGTGAAAGGATGGATGTATGTTGTAGGTGTTGGTGATCTCTATATGTTGTAGTAGGACAGTGAGATCTAAACCTTTGCAGGAAATTCATCATTTAATCCATTGCATGAAAATCGAGATGGTGTAGTGATGAAATAAGACCATGCTCACACTTTTCCAGAAAGTAGTCGTGTTTACAGCCATTGGTTTCAAAATTTTGAGACAATCATGATAGTGATGAGTATGGCTTCAATTTGATTAGCGGATTCAAGATGACCATTTTAAGCTACTTATGTGTGAGAGTCCATTTATGCCATTTTAGTGAGATATTCGTTAGACAATTAGCATTTTCTGGATGGCCAGTGGCCTAGTGAAGGCATCTGCAAATGTGTTGGCATTGATGTCAACAAATATGCTGGGGAGATGTGTTGGGCATGGGAATTTCCTAGTTGTTGGCAAGAGTGTTGGCATTGATGTCAACCAAACTATCTTGGATGCTTGTCGCAACAGAGGTTGACAGTGATGGCATAGGAGGAATATCATGGTAGTTGCATGCTTCATGTAGAAAATTATCACAATAGCAAGCTTATTGGAGAAGCCATAAAATGATGATTACAGTGATGGAATAGATGGAAGTCCATGATAGTTGCAGGCTTCATGAAGAGGATCATCATGGTGGTTGTGAGTTCCTCTATCTAGAGAGTCGAGAAGCAGAATAATGGTAGGGAGTTTGGAGCCATAATAGGGGTAGAATTTGGAATCAAAGACTACATCAAACCCTCTCCATTGGAAAGTGCTCTGGAAGAGCTTTCCAATAATATATGGAAGTCCAGAAGTGGATTCCTGGTTCAAACGTTATGGTATGTTGATGATTAGGGACTTGAATTCCTAAGAAGGTTGGAATATTAGAGGTCTTACATATTAGAGATCAGAAGATTGGAGGTCAACATATCGGCGCATCAGTGATAGGACGTCATCGTATCGGTGCATCAAGAGATTGGAAGATCAGAGGTCCAAAGATATCAGCGACCGCAACATCATAGCATCAGCCATATCGACGACCGCAACATCATAGCATCAAGCATATTGGCGCATCACATATCAGAGTTCCAAAGGCATCGAAGATCAGCGGTCACAACATTGGAGCTTGGTGGAGATCAACACATTGAAGCATCAGGCATATCAGCGATCAAAGAATCGAAACTTCTGAACGTGAGAACCTTTTAAAAGTTGCGACATGGGTAAAGAATTGATAGCATTAAAAACCATTGGGAACGCTGATAAAGGATTAACAAAGGATTTCATTTCAAAACCAAAGGTGGGTGAGCCTTTTTCTCTCTCCTTTATCAAGACAGGTGGACGCATGTGATTGACTCCTATAACAACACATCGCAACGTTTGGTTGGCTTTGATAATAACACATGGATACATTTGATTGGATCTTATAAGGTACAGTGGCAACTGAAGTCAACATGATGTGGCAGTACGACAAGACATGTGGCAGGTATATTCAAACTAATCAGGTAGGCTAATGGGAAAGAACTAGGTGACAAGTGTCACCACTCATGAGGTGCCATGTGGAGTGATGATGTCATATCAGAGATCACATATCATAGGTTGAAGATGTTGGCACTTTGTAACACTTGATACTTGAAAAAGTTCCAATAAGGGGGCTTCGATATTGGGTTGGTACCACGGTCACAAAGACTCAAAGAACTAAAGGCGCGGAGCTAGGGTCGAGCACTGAGAGATATGGGAAATATCAGAAGTGGGAATATCGCAACTCCAAATTTAAATCCATGATTCGAAACTTCTGATGAGATGGGCTCCAATATTTGACTAGTTCATGATCAAGAAGAACTTAAAGAACCAAGGGCATTATGAACTTAACAAAGGAAAATTGGCCCCAACAGGATAATGCTCTAGCACCTAAGGGCTAAGCGACAGGTCACAACCGTTGGCCCTATGGTGAGAAATTCAGGAAGGGATAAACAAAAGGAACTCGTCATATCAGAGGTCGAAAATCGGAAGATTAGAATAATGCACCATTGTGAAGATTTCGATATGGAATCGCTCTGATAAGGAATTACATGGATTTAAAGAGTGTATGGGTTAGCAACTGCGAAATTGAATGCAAGAGCATAAGAGTTGGTCTTAGGATTAATGGTGACTGACAAATATCCCTGGGTTAAGGTGGCAAGGACCAAAATCTTCAGAAAAGAGTGTTGGGTATGCCTTCAGGTGAGACAAGCTATTCCTATACATTGATGCATGTCTCAATGAGTTAAGTGGATGAATGGGTTGGCTACCATAGAAAAAATTCAAATCGACAAAGTTGGTTCATGGACTCAGATGGATCAATAGAAAACTCTGAGACAAGGCAATAAGGACAATGGTCCACTAAGAAGCCATGCTGAAGGACATCCAAACCATGCGAAACCATGAATAAGCATGGAGAGCCTCTGTGATAAGAGATATGTTCACAAAGAGGATTGTGCCTCGTGGAGTGTACAAGTGGGCTGAGAATTCATTATCAGTATAGAGAAACTATCAAGTTCCCACTCTAATGGTTAATGCAGTGGCAGAGACCAAGTCAAATGCGACAGCAAAATGGTAGAGCCATGCCGAGGTACACTACAATAGTGTGAATGCAGGACAAAGTGGCAGTATCTATTGGGGGGCAGTAGAGGAAAAAAACCCAAGAGCTCAGATGAGTAATGGGGGGGGGGGAAAGAAGCATAGTTGCAAGTGAGCTAACTGGAAAAGCTTTGTGTGTGTGCACTAATGTGTAAGGATGAGTGTGAGCCAATTTTGCAGAGAGAGGCCAAGAGTGCCTATGCAGAGGTAAGAGACCCCGAGAGTTGCACTCTGTGAGTAAGGCAGAAGTTTCCTGTGCGTTGTTTTGAGCAAGGTTGATTTTTTCTATGTTGTGTGAGCAAGGCCGAAGTCACTTATGTTGTGTCAGAAAGGCAAAAGGTGCCTGTGCAGAGAAAGAAGGTCAAGAGTTGAGCCTGTGTTGGGGACAGAAAAAGGTCGAGAGATGAGAGCATGTTGATGGAGAGCAGAGGGAAAAGTTGGATGGACTACGATGAGTGATTGTTGTTGAGCAGATCACTAGGTTGTTGTAGAGTGTGCTAAGTGAGAAGAGAACAAAGTCGTTATCAGGCATAGTGGCTGCCAAATTACAGAGAACATTCAATTCCTATTTCAGTGTGGGTTGGTGCTTGCATACAGTAAGTTGGTGCTTCCATCTCTAGTGGGTGATTGAGAAGGATTGGGGGTTGGTGCCTCCTGCAAGTTGGCTTACAAAAATCCAAGGAGCTGCAAGTTGGTGTTTGCAAAAAATACATGAGGTTGGTGCTTCACATGGTGCTTCTAGTAAGCTAGACATGTGTCTACAAAAAGAGGGAGTTGGTGCTTCCTGCTAGTCGGTGCTAACAAACAATCAAAGGGAGTTTGTGCTTCCTGTGAGTGGGTGCTCACAAAACATATTGATGTAATAGAATAGGTACTCTTATTTACATCAATAACAACAACAAGCTTTGGTGGTTTTTTCTGAAAGAGTTTCCACGTAAAACCCTTATGTCTCATGTGTATGATACTCATGGTGTGTATGCTTGTATATTGATTTCATGTTGTTGCCATATTACATTGTTGTTGATTATATGGATGGGTGCCAAGCTTGAATAAGAAAATTAAATAGGCATAAAAGTTTAAAATTAGCCTTAATACTGATTCACCCCCCCCAGTATTATCATCGTTTACAACAATTGGTATCAAAGCCAATTTCCTTCATGAATAGCTTAATCGCTAGAAGGTAGATCAAAGGGAAAAAATGGCTAATAAATTTTGGCTAACAACAGTCGGAGTTACACTCTTAAATGAATCAAACCATGGGCTCAATTATGAAATTTGGGATGTTTTAATGTTGGAATATTTACTGGTCTTGAATGTTGAAATGTGGCGCTCGATAATACATATAAAAAAGAATGAGTTGAATGTAAAAGTCAAGGAGGTCATCTTGAGAGGGATATCGAAGTCGGATGCCAATAAAGTGAGGCATTGTGAGTCAATAAAGTAAGTGTTGGATAGATTGCACTGTCTTTATACTAGAGATAGTCATGTGGCTCAAGAAAAGGTTGAGGAGCCTTGCTGCTCCAGCGATGAACTAGAACATGGAGAATTTGTTTCTCATCACACTCGTGTTGATGATGAAGATGTCTCAGAGGAGAGACCATGTTTCTTAGAAGGTATACTATTACGCTGTGATAAATGTAAAGAAATAGGTCATTCATTATCTAGACGTTCATGTTATTCACTTGAAGATAGAGAGAGCCATGCTTCTAGTAGCTTTAATGAAGATAGACCCATTTTAGTAGCAATATCAAATAAAGGGTCCTTTGAAGGAGAAGAGAGTAAATCCTGTGGAGAGAATAAGGGTATCACTGAAATTGATGAAGAAGGGACAACCCTTAAGCCTGTGGAAGACTCCATGGACACATAGATGGGCTTAGATATCTGTGGTAACTCAACTAGCACTTCTAATAGTGAAGAAAAAGATCTAGATGAAAGGACCTTTTTTAGAAAGAAGTTGATCTCTTTTCTAAAGGGGATCAAGGATCTATCAGAGGAAAATCTCAAGCAAGAGGAGCAAGAAAAACATTAGTTGTTCTAAATGCTCAACAAGAAGAGGCTAGCAGACTGAATGAAAAGTTAACCAATCGGTTGGGTGAGAAGGAAGCTTATTGTGGGAGACTACAAAATGAGGTAGTCTCATTTAGACATGACTTATAAAAGTAAAAAATAGATTTGTATCAATATCAGAAGCTTGAGGGGAGCAAAAAGGCCTTGGATGACATTATTGTTAAGAAATGATCCCCTCTCATCAAGGTTGGTTTGGGTTAAAATAATAACCAAGCTCCAAGATGGTGAAGATTGAAGGGTCAATTTCCCAGGTAAATGGATTACAAGGTTCCAACAACAACAAAGGAAAGGAGGTTGTTGGACAACAACCACAACAAGGAAAGCAACAACAACAAAAGAAGAAAAGGTAGTAGCAGAAGGCTAAGAAGTAGTAGCTGGTAGTGCAGCAGAAGAGGTTGAGGTAGTTGCAAGAAAGAGTGCATGATAACAATGCAAGCTATCGTAGAAAGCACATGAAGAGCCAACATAGGTCCTTTCCTACTCAAGGAAAAAGCCTACAAAGAAAAGGTAACCTTAATTATCAAAATCCTTTTCATGGATATTGTTTTTCTTGCAATAAGTTTAGACATAAATCCATAGACTGTAGATGGCATGCAAGGAAACAAAATGTGTTGGGTAGCAACAACCCAAGAATGCGCAAAAATGCTAGAAGAAGGCATGTTTAACATGATAGGAGTTTTGGAAAAAACATTTTCAAAAAGAGTAAATCCTCTACCGCATTCATAGGCCAAATCAAATGCTACAATTGTGGAAAATTTGGGGACAAGAGAGGTAGTTGTAGAAATGAGAAGAAATGGAATGCTTCTCAGCATATGCATGCAAATACAACAACTTGGGATTTGAAGACAAGGAGAAAGAATGGAGTTGAGAAATACAAACTTGTCTTCAGTGCTATGTTTCAAAAGATCAAGATGAAAAGAGGAGGAAGAAATCATAGGAATGATCCTCTTACTCGAGTGATGGACCTCTCTAAAAGTCATAAAGACATCAAGAGGATTTGGGTGAAGAAAGAGGAGGTGAAAAAGGAATTTCCTCTACCCATGTGCAGTCGAGAGAAGACCCAAATAGGGGTAAAGAAGAAGCAAGATGGTAATGCTTATGTTAGGACTCGACCATTGAATTTCTGGAGGAAGAAGGAGGATGATCTGCTTAGGGGGAGTAGATCCTCTATTTCTCTTCAGTAAAGGAATAAAATGGCCTCAAGGGAGGATGAATAAGTCAAATGTAGGAAGACAAAAGGAATAAACAGAAAGGTGCATTTGATTGTGAAGGTATGGATGTGTTTTCTTATTGATTACAAGAATAAATTGGTTTATTTTGAATGAATCGGCATTGGAAATGAGGAGTGCAACCATCATGAAGAATACATAATAATATCTTATGTTGTGGGAAGAAGATGGGCTATAATGGAAGTGTGGAATGACAGGAAACTCACAGTCAAGTCAGGTCCACAAGTCCAGTCCCCACGTAGAGGCATGAAAGCGGTTGCAAGAGATCAAGGAGCACTGGCTAAGGGGGAGTTGCTTTGATAAGAAATAGCAGGCAACAACAGACAACCTCAAGAAGGAATATTGCTAAGCAAATGAAAGGTTTGCATCTTTGGTGAAACACCCTTCTTTCATTTAAGTAGTAAGTTTGATTATGCATAGCATTCTTGTGTTCATGAAACACAATTGGTGCAAGATTTTCATGTACCTTAACCATTAATTGGTATCTCTATGTCAATTGGTTATGTTGGGCTCATGTTGAGTAACATCATGCGCAAATGGACATTTATTTCTGAAAGAAAGTATGAGAGTTTTTTTGGTACATTGTTCCATTTGTATCATTTCTTTCGGTGCAATTGGTATTAGTTGAGAACCAGTCCCTATTGTATGAGTATGACCTCAAGGGGAGAAGTGGAGATGCTCAAATAATGTGAGTAGAGTCTCGGAAGCAGCAACAACAATAGTGAAGTCCTAGAAGAAACACATCATCATTAATTGGTATTTGCAACAACAACAATACCATGAGCAGTTTAATTGGTATCAATATTTAATTGATACAAAAGATGCATTAGTGGAGAGAGTGCTCAGTCAACAACCAGAAGGTGTCCAAAACTGGAGGCATTCAAATCAAAGGAAGTATATGTTCAGGGGGAGAATATCAAATATGCTCAGTTTATGGAGCAACAACAATGAAAACCCTGGTAGATATGTCTACAAAGAAAAATTTACATCTCAATAGCTACACTCTGGTCTACATAGTCGGTGATTGCATAGGGGGAGAAAGGCAACTTGTAGCCCCTTTCCATTGATGTCAAAGGATGAGAGAATTTGTGGAGAAGTTGTGATGGCCTGGTCAAAATAAAGCATACCATTGGTGTCTCATGCAATGAGATGTGTAGACGCATCATGAGGTTTGGCCATCACATGAAGAGAAGGATGGAGTGTTGCCATCAATGCCAAAGGGCGAGATTGTTGGACAATTGACATTGTCTGGATGGCCAGTGGCCTAATGCAGGCATATGCAAGTGTGTTAGCATTGATGTCAACAATCATGTTGGGGAGATGTGTTGGGCAGGAGCATTGCCTAGCTGTTGGCAAGAGTGTTGGCATTGATGTCAACCAAACTAGCTTGGATGTTTGTCGAAATAGATGTTGGCAGTGATGGCCCAGGAAGAATGTCATGGTAGCTACAGGCTTCATGTAGAAAATCATCACAGTAGCAGGCTTATTGGAGAAGCTATAAAATTATGATTACAGTGATGGATCAGATGGAATTCCATGATAGCTGCAAGCTTCATGAAAAGCATCATCATGGTGGTTGTGAGTTCCTTTGTCCGGAGAGTCAAGGAGTAGAATAATGGCAGAGAGTTTGGAGCCACATTAGGGATAGTAGATGGGCTCAAAGACTACATCAGACCCTCTCCATTGGAAATTTCTCTAGAAGAGCTTTCCAACGATATACGAAAGTATAGAAATGGATTTCTGGTTCAAAAGTTATGGACTGCCGATGATCAAGGACTTGAATTCCTAGGAAGCCTGGAATATCAGAGGTCAACGTATCAGAGATCAGAAGATCGAAGGTCAGTGTATTGACACATCAAGAGATCGGAAGATCGAAGGTCTAGAGATATCAGTGATCGCAACATCAGAGCATCAGCCATATCGACAATCGCAACATCAGAGCATAAAGCATATCGGTGCATTGCATATCGGATGTCCAGAGACATCAGAGATCGGTGCTCGCAACATCTAAGTTTGGAGGAGATCAACACATCGGAGCATCAAGCATATCAGTGATCGGAGAATCGAAACTTCTGAACATGATAACCTTTTAAAAGTTGTGACATTGGTAAAGCATCAATAGTGTTAAACATTGCTAGGAATGCCGATAAATGATTAACAGATGATTTAATCGCAAAACCAAAGGTGGGCAAACCCATTTCTCTCTCTTCTAACAGGACACATGGCCACATGTGATTGGCTCCAATAAGGACACATGGTAGCATCTGATTAGTTCCAATAAGGATAGATGGGAGCATTTGATTGGCTCCGATAAGGTATAGTGGCAGCTGACATTAGCATGATGTGGTAGTACGACAGGACATGTGGAAAGCATATTCAATATGATCAGGTAGGATAATGGGCTAGAACCGAGTGACAAGTGTCACCACTAATGAGGTGCCATGTGGAGTGATGACATCATATCATAGATCGTATATCGAAGGTTGAGGATGTCCACACATTTTAACACTTGATACTTGAAAAAATTCCGATAAGGGGGCTTCGATATTGGGATGGCACCATGGTCACAAAGATGCAAAGAACCAAAGGCGTGGAGCTAGGGTCGAGCACCAAGAGCGATGGGCTATATCAAAAGTGGGAATATCGCAACTCCAAAGTTAAATCCCCGATTTGAAACCTCCGATGAGAGGGGCTTCAATATTTGGCTAGTGCATGGTCAGGAAGAACTTAAAGAACCGAGGGCATTAAGCACTTAACATAGGAAAAATAGCCCCCGGCAGGATAAAAAAACACTCTAGCACCTCAAGGCAAAGCGGCAAGTCACGACCCTTGGTCATATAGTGAGAAATGTGGGAAGGGCTAAACAGAAGGATCTCGTCATATCGTAGGTCGAAAATTGGAAGATTAGAATACTGAACCACTATGAAGATTATGATACAGAATCACTTCGATAAGGCAGTACGGGGATTTAAAGAGCATATGGGTCGGCAACTGCAAAGTTGAGTGTAAGAGAAGAGGGTCTAAGGATTAATGGTGACTATCAAATATCATTGGGTGAAGATAGCAAGGACCACGATCTTCAGGAAAGAGTATCGGGTCTGCCTTCAGGTGAGACAAACTATTCCTGTACTCTGATGCACCTCTTCGTGAGTTAATTGGACGAATGGTTTAGCTACCACAAAACAAATGCAGATAAGGGGAGTTGGTTCATGGAGTCAGATGGATCAGCAAAAAACTTTGAGACAAGGAAACAAGGACAATGGTCCATTGGGAAGCCATGTGAAACCATGAATAAGCATGTAGAGCCTTAGTGATAGGATATTTGTTCACAAAGAGGATTGTGCCTGGTGGAGTGTGCAGGTGGACTGAGAATTAATTCTCAGTATCGAGAAATTGTCAAGTGCCCACTATCAGGGTTAATGCAGTGGTAGAGGCTTGTAGTGTCCTATCTAGGGTGCTAGACTAGGCTATATTTATTATCGACCAGGGTGCGTAGACTTAGAGGCGTGCGCCTAAAGTATATAGACATAAAGGATCGTTATCTAAGTCTAATCTTCCTAATTACAATGCTGTCATTCGATTCATTATCAAACTAAAACACACTATGTATTACTAGCAATCAAGATTCAATTCATTTAACAAACCAAAATGCTGTGTATCACTGCAATCAAGATTTTAGTCCCCTTACAGAGACATCATACATAAAACCTCTGTTCAGCGAATACTCAACATTCATTAACAATCATGCAAGATAAAATATATGGAAATCATAAGCATAGAGTTCACGACAATGCTCTATAAGATAACAAGGGATCGAATCCCTTACAGGATATGATTCACGATCCAGGTGATAATCTATTCAAGCGCATTCATAAACATATAAGCATAAACATAAATCGATTTGAATCACTGCGCATATTAATACCCTAACTGTAAATGAAATAAAACAACAGTATACCATGTTACGCAGGGCCCGTCTGCGTTCCAGGTATACTGAACTATGATCCAACGATTACCAAATCAACACAGTGAAATCATGACTGTAATGCAAGTCTTTGATATTAAAATCCAAACTATGTTTTTGAAACAACGACAATGATAATGATAATACAACCGGTTCAGAACTATATTTACATATAGTTTTACATCCTTTGAAAACGGATGTACATTCACGAGCAGGTTGTTGCCGCTTTTACCACATCACGATTTTTGAAAATGTTTCTATCCTAACTAATTTAAAAAAAGAAACAAAACTTAAATCGATTTGGAATGCGTGATGTTGCTGCCTTTGTCACCAACATGCCATAGTTGACCTTCGTTGACCGCGCATGTAGGAGGGTCGATTCTGCTGCGGGATAGGTGTTTGTCCATGCTTGGACATTCTGCTTTTCATCCCTACCCTTCGCTCTAGCCTAGCTGTCATGCCACATGTCAAACAATAAACCAATTACAGGATGTTGGAACTTCCTGTACTCATTTTGCCAAAAATTCCTAATTCATTAACATAAAACCCTTAAATCAATTTCAATGTAATTTAATAACTATAAGACTATTAACTAATCAATTTCCAAGGGATCTGAGAGATAAATGATGAAAAGAGGTAGGCAAATGTCATGTTTTGGGAGGGAAAAAGGGGTCATGGAATGGTACCAACAAGGCCAAGTCAGACACAACAACATAATGGTAGAGCCATGCCGAGGTGCACTCGCACATTGTGAATGCAGGACAAAGTGGAAACATCTATCGGGGGGCAACAGAGGAACAAAACCCAAGAGCTCAAATGAGTAATGAGGGGGGAAAGAAGCATAGTTGCAAGTGAGCTAAGTGGAAAAGCTCCATGTGTGTGCACTGTTTTGTAAGGCTGAGTGAGAGCCAGTTCTGTAGAGAGAGGCCAAGAGTGCCTATGTAGGGGTAAGAGACCCCGAGAGTTACACTTTGTGAGTAAGGCGGAAGTTGCATGTGCGCTGCTGTGAGCAAGGTTGAAGTTTTCTTTGTTGTGTGAGAAAGGCCAAAGCTACCTGTGTTGTTTGACAAAGGCCAAAGGTGCCTGTGCAGAGAAAGAAGGCCGAGAGTTGAGCCTGTGATGAGGAGAGTAAAAGGTCGAGAGCTGAGAGCATGCTGATGGAGAGAAGAGGACAAAGTTACACGGACTGCGATGAGTGACTGCTATTGAACAGATCAGTGGGTTCTTGCAGAGTGAGCAGAGTGAGCAAAGAACAATGTTGTTATTAGAGAGAGTGGCTGCCAAATTACAAAGAACATTCAAATCTTATTTGAGTGTGGGTTGATGCCTGCTTACAAGAAGTTGGTGCTTCCATCTCTAGTGGGTGCTTGAGAAGGCTTGGGGGTTGGTGCCTCCTGCAAGTTGGCTTGCAAAAATTTGAGCTGCAAGTTGGTGGTTGAAAAAAGTCCGTGAGGTTGGTGCTTCTGGTAAGTTGGGCAGGTCTCTACAAAAAGAGGGAGTTGGTGCTTCCTACTAGTAAGTGTTAGCAAACAATCAAAGGGAGTTGGTGCTTCCTATGAGTGGGTGCTCACAAAACAAATTGATGTAATAGAGTAGGTGCTCTTATTTACATCAATAACAACAACAAGTTTTGGTGGTTTTTTCTCGAAAGGGTTTCCACATAAAAACCTTGTGTCTCATGCGTATGATACTCATGGTGTGTATGCTTGTATGTTGATTTCATGTTGTTTCCATATTACATATTGATGATGATTATATGGATGAGTGTCAAGATTGAATAAGAAAAGTAAATAGGCATAAAAGTTAAAAAGTAGCCTTAATATTGATTCACCCCCCTCTCAGTATTATCATTGTTTCCAACAAGATCATTCCTTTGTCATGTTGAAGGATAACATCTGTCAGTGACAGTTCTTTGTAGGAGAACGTATTTTTGGAGTGACATACCACTTGAGATAAGAGTTTCATCCTTTTATTTATAAAGATTGCATTATGTACTCATCTTCTTGTAGATACTAATGAAGTGGTCTCCCGATTCTTGACCCAAGGCTCGGAGACGTAGTCCACACTGGACGAACTATGTTATCATGTGTTGTATTATTATTGCTTCATGGTTACTTTATTCTTATTTATGTTAATCGATTGTCGAAGTGTTGTTTAGAATATGCATTTCTCATGATTCACATACAAATATAAGTGTCAGTAAAATGTCCTATATAATGCAGATTTTTGTTTAAGAGTATTCACAAAAATTATCAGGATCAAGTGGTATCAGAGCAGTCTGACTATTTTTCCAGTGATTATGAATGTCATCATAGGCAAAGAATTGAAGTGAGAAAGAATTCAAGAGTTTGAAGAGATTAATCATTGCATTCAGGCAAAGAATGCATAGCTTAGAAGGCTTCTAAAAAGATGCAGAGGAGGAGAAGCGAAAATTGAGGCTTATGTTAGAGAAGGTTGTGGAGGAATAAATGGGAGAATCTTCCACTACAAAATGAGAGTTGGAAAAAGAAGACGATCAAGCATCACCGATATGATCGAAGATAAAGGAAACTCCTTCTCATGATGTTATTTTTGTTGGAAGCATTGTGATACCTATTTCAGGAACTGGCATGAGGTTGCTCACCAATGTTGGGTTGTGTTATATTCTTTCCACATAGTTAACAGGGGGTTTGAGGGGTACCTGTAACCCCACTTTATGGGGTCCGGGGCAGCGCCCGGAAAATTTTGGTTTTGGACCCTATGTTGGTTGGGCGGACCCACCTATGGTTTTGTGCATGATTTCGCACATGTTTTTTGGACGCGATGGCTTTTCGGTCCATGGTATTTGATAGCTTCGGCATGTATAAATATGTATTGTAACATTGAAAGGAACATAATGAAAAATCAAGTTGGTAGTCCCGGTTTAGGGATCCAGTGGGAAATCTCTGTGTATATGTGTTTTATGTGTTATGCTCTCGCATTTTTATTTTTTCCTGTGATTTAGAATTCATATGCAGGTAATTTCTGTACGGGGTTAAAAACTACAACCAAGATGGGGTATAAAGGAGGAGAACTTGGTATTAATTGCCAAGGAATTACTTAGCCATTGGAGGATGTACGAAGGCCTCAATTTGCAAGATCAGGGTACATTGAAGGAGATTCAAAGGCAGCAAAAGCAAGGGATTCCTCAAACAAAGAATCTAAGCTATTGCCAAAGCCATCAAGGAAAGAGGATGTTCATAGTACATCACAATCTTCCCATGACAACGAGCATTGCAAAAGAAGAGCTAAGTCATGTTATTCTCGCCAAGTCACACTAGAAATAACCAAACAAGGTATAAAAAGTCTCGATATTCTAATGTCCTTTTTTATTACAAACAAATTGATAATGATGAACGAAACTTATGGCATAAAAAACCATGTACCTTTTGTGGTTTGAATAACCATGTTGTTGCCAAGTTTTGGAAAAGAATGGTAGAAAGGAAGAGGCCAAGACATGAATACCATTGTCTACATCAGGGTAGGAAGAAGGTCAAGAAAGTTTGGAGGAAGAAGAATTTTTGCAAGCATTGCAACAAGGGTGGACATCGGAGAGCCACATGTTGAGAGCTCCATCCAAAGCAACGATCGAAGGAGGACCAAAAAGAACCTGTGAAGGAACCAGCCAATGAATTTGTTCAACAAGAGAAACAACTACATGAAGAAGACACATTAATATTGTTGGGGAAGAAGTGGAGATTTATAAGTAGTTGAGTATGGCCACATTTTGTAAATCATATGTTGCAAAATGTTTGCAAAAGTGGTGAAGTGTTTTCCATCACTTATGAATGTAACATGGTGATATTTTTGGTCTTTTAGTTGATAGCTTGGGAAATAGTTTATGATGTAAACTTGACCATGAGTGTGCTATAAACTCTTGGAAATTATGGGGTTTTTTGGGGTCATGATTGGTCTTGTAATTAAACATGTATTAGCAGTTATGAGTTTGCATATGATACAGGTGTCAACTTCATCATTCCGAGTTCTAAAGTACAAAGGTGAAGGAGAGGGAAGGTGGCCTATCAGAGGCATCTGTTATGTAGATCAAAGTTGTAATCATGTTTATGCTTTTAAAGGACCAAAAAAATCCTCAGTGGGGAGGAATGATCCAGGTGGCTTTGGAGAGACTCAAAAATCAAAGTTTGTCGATTTGATCAAAACTAGGACCAGAACAAAAAGTTCATCATCATGATTCCAACGACGCAAATGACACTCAAATTTGACTTCATATGTGCAAGATATTGACAGTCAAAGTTTCAAGTCAAGGAGGCAGGCCTTTTGTTGCCAACTAAATTTGGAAGCTCACTAAATTTGGAAATCCAGTTAAATATGGTAGAAACGTAAATTTGGAGGAAACTAACTGAGCGACAATTTGGTACTTAACGACAACCAGAATTGGTCAATTTGTCACATGTTTAATTTTGTTGGTGACCCCTAAAAATTCAGTGAACAGTTTTTAAAATGGTTTATTTAAAAGTAAAAAAAAATATAAAATATAAAAAAAGGGTGGCAAGCCACCAACCCCGCCACCCCACTGTTTAAATATATTAAAAAACAATACAATGGGTTAGGGTCCGTGAATCTGACCCAGGACCCCACCCACAACTGTTATAATGACACCATATTGGAGGCTGGCAGGGATCAAACCTGCCTGACCAGCTGACCAGCCCGCCCAATGGGCGGCCCCATTCCAAAATTGAAATTAACAATTGTATGCTACATATGGTTAGAGTTGGTATTGAACCCAAAGTTCCGCCAACCCAATGCCCTAAACTCAACTTTCTAATCAAATTGCCTGGTCAATGAGCTTTGTTTTATTTTCCTATAATTTGATATAAAACCCATGCAAATGAGCGTGGGAGGTAAAAGGTGGATCAATGAACGGAGTCAAGAAGGTAAAGGAAGGTCGCAGAACCACAAGCACGGAAGTAGAAAAACAATGAATTGGAGCGAAACTCTGATGGCATGATTTTCAAGACAATACATAAAATCTTTTTTATGCTTGCGAGGAATTTTTTAGATTCCCTAGGGGCCGAATTTTGATAGTGTCGGAGATATGTCAACTTTATACTCAAATTGCTTGGAATTTTTCCAGGAATTTGATGGTGCAGACAATTTTCTAATATGAGCAGCTGATTTTCTAGAGGCAAAACACTAAGCAGTGGGATCTTGACGCATGAATATTCAAGGTATCTTTTAGATTCCGTAGAGGCCCAGATTTGGAAGTTTCAAACTAGGGTCAACTTTATACTGAAATTTCACGATTTTTTGCAATGATTATGATGGCACAAACTATTTTAGAATTGAGCAACCGATTTTCAGGTCATCGCTAGATTGGGAGGTTTATTCATGCATATTGGCCACTGTTTTTTTTTTGGCAGAAGGATCGATGTGTTGCAGGTATTGGTGATCTTTGTATGTTGTAGTAGGACAACAAGATCTGAATCTTTGTAGGAAATTCATCATTTTAGTTGTTGCACGAAAATTGAGATGGTGCAATGATGAAAGAAGGCCATGCTGACACTTTGTTAGAAAGTAGTTGTGTTAACAGCCATTTGTCTCAGAATTTCAAGACGATCATGATGGTGATGAGTATGACTTGAATCTGATTAGTGGATCCAAGAGGAGCATTTTATGTTACTTGTGTGTGAGAGTCCATTTATGCCATTTTTATGAGAGATCATTCCTTTGTCATGTTGAATGAGAATGTCTTATGAGTGAGAGTTCTTTGTAGGAGAATGTCTCTTTAGAGAGACATGCCACTCGAGATAAGAGTTTCATCCTTGTATTGACATAAATTGCATTATGTACTCATCTTCTTGCAAAGACTAATGAAGCGTCCTCCCCACTCTTGACCCACGACCTAGAGACATAGTTCACACTGGACGAACTCCGTTATCATGTGTTATGTTATTATTGCTTCATGGTTATTTTCTTCTTATTTATGTTGATCGATCGCTGAAGTGTTGTTTATAATATGCATTGATCATGATTTACATGCAAATATAAGTGTCAGTAAAAGGTTATGTTTAATGGAGATTTTTGTTTAAGAGTATTCACAAAAATTATCTGGATGAAAGATCTAACTAGCTATTGTCTTCATTTTGAGTAGGAATACTGGATATTTTTTTCTTTTTGGCCCTATTGGTCTGACTGCTTCGCATGGCTACCTTCAGCCTTCTAGTAGCATATGCCTAGTTTTTTTGGTCTATAATTATGTTTACGTATTGCACCAACAAGGATAAAATTCTGCTTGATCTAAACGTTATTAGGAGATTGCCTCATAGGCATGGATAACTTAGTTTATGTTTCCTAGACTAGACATAACATTTTCACCTGTGCTATATACAATATAATATCTATTTTCTTGATGTTATGATACGATTAAAATTTGGGTTATTAATTCTGACAAATCCTCTATTTAGGAAGGTTGGTCTCTTCAAGATGATAACCACATTAGTGAGTTGAAGCTTAAGAGGAAACTCAATCATTATATTACATAAATTACAGCGGAATATTGTGACTATATGTATTATGTTAATGGTAGAGTTTGTATAAATTATTGTGCAATAACCAACTATGGATACTGAAGAGCTCAGAACCATAAAATTGGTTGTCATTTATTGTCTTGGAAAAGATTTTCAACATAATAACTTTGATAAATAACCCAACGACCTACATTATTATATTAATTTCCTTTGCTTTTGAAGGGCCGCTATGATAATGTGACTTACTTTTCATCGTTGCAGCTTTATGAATTCACATTAGAAAATGGAATTATATTGAAACATGCATCTAATTATTATCAACAGGGAAATGGTTTGGATGAATCAACGAATAAGAATCTTATACACATAATTAAGAAAACCATCTTCTCTGAACAAAGGAACTGGCATAAAGCTTTGACCAATGCATTGTGGGCTGACTGTGTAACTCCAAAGCCTCCCTTGAGAACCTCGACATACTTCCTAGTTTACGGTAAATAAGTTATCTTGCCTCTGAACTTGTATCTTCTAGCCTTGCAACTCTCTCAAGAGTCACAATGTAGACCTTTCCTTCTAGGTCAAAGTAAGATATATAGATTACTTAAACTCGAGGAAGAAAGACTCAAGGCCAAAGATCGATTCATTGTATAATAGAACCATGTAAAGCGTCGATTTGATAAGAAGTCCGCAAGCACAAATAACTTTGATGTGGGTGACCTAGTACTGAAGTGGGATAAACCCCACAAAGAAAAGGGGAAACACACGAAATTCCCACCTTTGTGGATTGGACCATTTATTGTTGATGAAAAGCTCAACCACAATATATTCAAGCTGAAATCATTAGATGGGAGAATTAACTCCCTTCCGGTAAATGGATGAGACTTAAAGCATTACTTTCATTAACAACTACAAGCTGCACTTTGATCCAGGTGGATATTGGTGGCCACCTGCCAAGTCCACCTGGACCCCCACCATTGTCTTTCTCAGCATTTTCAGTTTCCTTAATTATAGCACAACTTACTATTTTTAGCAGTTTTTCGGGTCCTTAACTTCCGGAGCCGTTTTGAGGCCCTAAACAACGTTTTTTGGGGAATCCGGGGGCAACATGGGTCCATGGAATGGACCGATGTTTCCTGTTCCAACAATGATAGTGCTCGAATAGATCTTTCTAATGAGCTATTGTACGCGTCAAACGGAGATCATATGCTAAAGTTACGACCCCGGGAAGTTGATGTACCAACTTACCCCCAAACGGGGCCCACAGTTTGGCGTTTCATCTCCTAGGGTTAGGTTTTGGAATGTTAAGGTTTTTTCATTGTTTCTCAACAATAAATAGGCCTTCGAGCCTCATTGTAACACAGTTCAGAGGCATGTAGCCATCACATCTCTTCTCAGAGATAAGCTACCATCGCCCTAGCTAGTTTATTTCCATTTCTGATTGTAAGCATATTTCAGTATTTTCCATTAAGGAAATGAAGTATTATTTCCGCTGCATATTTGTGTATATGGTTATCTTTGTAATTTGTTGCGTTCCTGTTTAAATCCGGATCATTTTAGAAATTGAAAAAAAAAAACCATTTTAGAAGAACTCATTCTGAATCTCGGCTCCTAATTTTAGATCCTGTCTAGCTATATTTTTGGAGATATAATCTGAGGAAGTTAGTTTTTTTGCTGACCCCTGAATTATATTCCAAACAGGTCACCTTGGGAAAATAATCATCAGTTTCGCTCTAAGCATCAGGTTGAATTTTAGTCAGAATTTACAAAAAGAGGATGGACTGCATTTTTTTTAGTTATCATTTTCAGAACCGAAGATTGAAACAGTGACCCATGGCATGTCGTACAAGTTCGCTCTACTGAACCAATCTATACTTATGTCATCATGGGATATTTGGCATAACTCTTCATTGGAGAATCCAATATTGATTAGACTTTCAAAGTTAGAAATATTACTCAGGGGGTTACCACAGGAAGATATTTTAGACCTGGAAGATCAAGATTACAGAGATACATCAGACTCAATATCGAGCTCCTACAAAGTGAAAAAGGGTGTGTAGTTAAAAAAAAAAAAATTGCATAAGCTTGGTTTGAAAAATTAGTTTGAAGGAATTCAAAGGACATAGTGAAGCATTATTATCAGTAATTGATACCCCAAAGAAAGAAAATGGAAACACCTATTAAGCAACCTGAAAGCTCTAGCATGACTCATGAAGAAGAGGAATAAATGCAACATGATATATCCAAATTACGAGACCAAGTGCAACAAATTTCACTCACAAAAAAAGTAACATAAAATAAGATGGATGGTTCAAATAAATACATAGAAGATATGATGGATGGTGTTGAAGCTAATATGGATGGCGTGGAAGCTAAAATGAGTCACAAAGATGTTGGGTTATGACTTTGAAATCATCTACAAAAAATGGAAGAAAAATGTTGTGGTAGATGCACTCTCAAGAAAGGATGAGGATGTGGAAGCATTTCTTTGTTCCATTTCTATTATCCAACTAGATTGGATAAACAAAGTGAGGGATGAATGGAGGAATGATGAGGAAGTGTGGGAACTCATTCAAAAGATACAACAAGATCCAAATACATCTAATACATTTAGCTGGAAAAATGATTCGTTATGGTACAAGGATTGGCTATACCTATGCAAGAATTCCCAAATCAAACAAAAGATTCTTAGGGAATTGCACACCTCTTCCTTAGGAGGGCACTCAAGATTTCTAAAAACCTACAATAGGGTTAAGAAGGATTTTTTTTGGGATGGCCTTAAATCGGATATTCAAAAGTTTGTGGCAGAACGTTTGGTATGCCAAAAAAATAAAGTTGAAACAATTAATACCACAAGACTATTACAACCTCTATCCATTCCAAGCCAATGTTGGGAGGAGGTTTCAATGGAGTTTATCACAGGTTTACCCATGTCCAACGGAAAAAGTGTTATCATGGTGGTAGTTGATAGACTTACCAAGTATGCACACTTTTGTGCATTATCTCATCCATTTAAAGTGAGTATAGTTTATACTGCATTTATGGAAACAATTCAAAAGCTACATGGAAACCCAAAGATTATTGTAAGTGATAAAGATCCCATTTTCACTAGAAATATTTGGACAAAATTATTTTCTTGTCTTGGTACTTAGCTATGTCATAGCTCATCTTATCATCCTCAATCTGATGGGCCAACTGAGATAGTAAACAAATTTTTGGAGGGATACCTTCATTGTTTTGTATTTGATAAATAGGCACATTGGGTCAAATGGTTGCCTCTAGCTTAATGGTGGTATAATACTTCATTCCATACTACAACAAAAATCACCCCATTTATTGCACTTTATGGATATCATCCACCATCCATCACATCATATTTAAGAGAAAATTCTAAGTTTCAAGCAGTGGAAGACGACATTGAGCATCAGTAATAAGTTTTCCAACTCTTAAAGGATAACCTCACCTTGGTTCATAATAGAATGAAACATTAGGCAGATCAACATCGCAGTGAAAGAAGTTCTGATGTAGGTGATTGGGTATTCTTACAGCTACAACCATATAAACAAATGTCCCTCAAGAAAGCTAAGAAGGATAATAAATTATCACCAAATTATTATGGTCCATACAAGGTGTTGTAAAATATAGATACTATGGCATACAAGTTGCAGCTTCTTGTAGCTTCCCAAGTGCACCCAGTTTTCCATGTTTCATGCTTAAAGAAGGTTATAGGTGACAAGCTTCCAATTCAGACAATATTTCCAGAACTTGACAAGGAAGGAAAAATCATACTGGAACATGAAGCAGTCAAAGAAACAAGAACTCGAAAACTACGAAATTGATCAATTTCAGAGTATCTCATCAAGTGGAAGAACTTACTCGTTGAAGGTTCCACATGGGAGGATGAGAATTTTATACAGATGCATCCAAAACTCCTCAAGTGTTGAGGACAACACTTTTTTTAAAGAGAGGGGAATGTTAGGTCCCTATAATACTAGTGATTCCCCCATTAATATTGTCCTTGTATCCCTTATTATTATTGTTGTGCCCCTATTGTCCCCATATTGTCATTATTGTGCCCCGTAGAATCCCTCTATTATTATTTTTGTTTCTTTATATTATTATTGTTAGGTCAACTTGATTATATTGTGACCCCTTAGACTCCTATATATAGATAGGAGGTTTTGTCATTTGAATCATCCAAGAATTGTTCCTTTGTGTAATGTAAAGGAGGTTGCCCCGTCGAAGAGGCTTATTTCTAAGGCATTCATCTATCTTTTCTATCATTTGTGAGCTAGTTTCATAACAGTCTAGAAGGCAGTGAATGGGGTGTTGCAGCAAACTGTGTTTATGCCCTGGCCAATCCGACTAGAATTGCACAAAAGTCAATAGTCCTTGGAGCTTGCTCAAAATTCCAGATTTGATACTTTGTTTGAGCCATCTCCTTATCTAAGGGAAGTGGTATTAGACCTTCACATTTGCAAGTGATTTTGACTTTGAATTATTGTATTCACTCTCTGTTGGACATTTGATATTAATGATAAGAAGAATTCATAAAGGGTTTTCCCCATCTTGGGGTTTTTCCTTGGCATGAGCCATATCCTTGTGTTCTCTTATCTTGGCTTGTCTTCTAATTCTATCATTTATGTTCCTTGTTCAGTTACTATTTATATGATAATGAATTATGTGATTGCTAATGGAATCAAATTGGATTGATAAATGGCATAATATGGATTAGCGAAGTAACTAAGTAGAGAACATGTCCCAAAATTTAATAGAATTTGTTGATCTTCTAGTCCCACGGAATTCCTGCGTTTGAATCAAATGCCATTCCCCTCACTGAAAGATTTATTAGTTGGTGAACGTATTTAATCTCATTGAGTATTGGCTGAGGCGTTCAATTTGGCCATGTTATATCATCTAAGAAAGAATTAAAGTCATTTGGGAGGTTCCCAAAATCACCCCCATATGCCTAGTATCTCTTCCTATCAAGTCCCTTCTTTAACAAATCCTCATATAATTATTCCCATATAAAGCCTCTTTGTAGTCCTGGTGTGCAACGAGTGTTCCCTTTATTGTTTCTAATGCCTTTGTATCTAGATGTGTTAAAATTAGCAACTAGGGCCAAATTCCACATTGGGAAAGCTCATTTGATGGAGATGATGATTGCATTCGATTCCTCTTTTCGAGAGGTCCAGTATTGATATAAATATCATCTCCTTCAAATGAGCAGAAGTGTGATTTTGAATTTATGACCACACATGTGAAAATTATTTAGGTCAGTTGTTACACTAAAATTTGTCACCATGACTATCTACAGTTAGTATGGCTCCATCAACAGTCATACTATCCTCCTTGTCAAGCCTTATACCTCTGCTCTCCATGTCAAACTTCAAGAAAGAGAGAAAGTCATTAAAAAAAACATGTTTATCTCTGGGTACGCAGGTTCTCTCTACCTTGCCTGCGTGTACACATCCCAAGCTCATAATACCTGCATACTTGTACGCTCCGTAAGTCAAGGGATGGGTGCGTACTCCTGTAAAGGTCAAAAGTCGCGAGTTTCATCTTAAAAAAGTTACTTGTGGTCAAATCTAGAGCATTCTAGAAGCTTGTTTGACGTGTATTGAGCACCTCTAGATGGTTCATGCATCCCTATGAAAGAGGAACT